>AXZM01000849.1:0-37860 GCA_000743315.1 Lignosus rhinocerotis TM02
CCCCGCCGGAAAGACCCACGCCGATATTGAGCAGGCTGTAAGTTTTCTCCATTTATCTTGCAGGACGACGACCATCCTTACTTGCCTCTCCTCTTCAATAGTGCGCCGACACTCCTTTCCCCTCGTTCCCCTCTGACCTCGGCCCGGCTACCTCGGTTGCCCCTGTGTAAGTCCTCCCGCACCACCGCACTGCAGATGTCCTGATGCGACTGCCTCTCTGCAGCCCTAACTTGTAAAACGGTCTAAACGTTCACCATCGGATGAGCGTTCCTGGCACTGGTCACGTTGTGTACACAGTAGATCTCTGGGTTGCAGCCAAGTTTCGCACTGTCTGCGTTGTACTATGTTGTTGTATAGGGCCCTCCGCTCCGATTTGTCGTTACGACAAAATATACGTTGTATCAAAGCGAGCTCGTCGTAGTGTGAGGCTGCGAAGGTGCCCAAACCCGGTCGATGGGCGCAACTCTTGAGTACCAACTCAGAGAGAACACCACAACCACCTGAGATTTAAAACATTGACATAGAAGATAACATAACTAGATCGCAGAGACACATACTATATATAACATCGTCCCGAGTCGAGTCTACATCGCAGCCCAATAGCAATGTTCGAGTCCCAGCATTCGATCAAGCTTCCACTAAGCCAACCTCGTGGGCTGTGGCAGTCACAATAACGACATCCACGTTAGCCTCAGGCCGAGCCAAGCGCCTCACCTCACTATGTCCCACATAACCTCCTAAACCTAGCGCCCTCGCCTTCGCTGCAGCGATATTCACAGCTACCAGAATCGCAGCCTTCGCCGTCTTCTTTTCTTGACGCACGTCCGAGGGAGCCTTCTTCCCCCTACGGGTCTTTTTGTGCGTCTTGTACACCGGCACTGGCTGCGGCGCGTCTGCTTCCCCTTCTTCTTTTGAGGGAACCTCGGCAGTAGGGTCTACTGCAGTAGCGGGAAGAGAAACAGCGGGAGAAGCTGTATGAAGCGCGAGCTTGGCAGCGCGTTTTCTAGCCCTCCACCTCTGCCGCTTCGCGAGCGGTCGAGGGGTAGATGGGGAACAAGTCTCAGCAGTGCAGTCCGATACAGTAGCTTCAGACGAGGAAGAACAGGGGAAGATAGAATCTGAACTAGAAGCTTGATCGTCACCCGTAGGTCGAACGAGAAAGCGCGCGTCGTTGTCCTTGAGCCAAGGTTGGAGCACTGCCCTGGAATTGAACGGGTCTTCCTCCTCCTGTTGCGGATGCTCCGGGAAGTCACGAAGAATGCTCAAGGACTGTGGCGGTTGTGGGTGCGTGGTCGTCCTCACCGGATCCTCGTGCGGGACGTTAAGGAGATTGAAACTTGAGTCGAAGGGGGTGGGGAAGGGCAGTAATTCATGGAAGGATACGAAGTCCTCGTCGTATTCGTCCTGGGGAGTGTAGGTGCCGTCCATGATCAAATCTAGTGCGCCGAGAGACAGCGATTTAGGAAGTAAGACGGGCAGCTCTCGCACCGGTATGTCCTGGTCCCCCTCGGGCTCGTCGAGTGTCGCATAGAGACCGTCGTCGCGGATGGTGTGGCGTTTGACGTCAAGTTGCTGAATGCGAAGGATAACTTGCACTCTCTCGCATAGTAGATGACGTCCGGCGGAAACAATCGCGTAGTAAGCGTGCGTGAATGATGTGAAGACCTCGTAGGATGTAACGATAGCAAGTGCCGAGAATGTGTTGGCTCTTCCAGTAGGTCTATGGACCGCCAGTAGCAATTCATTGCTCGCCCGTGCTGGAACCATGTGTGCGAAGAGTTCAACAGCTTTGGCGAGTACGATGATGTGGGCGAGGGCAGAAGAGTGGATCACTGCGAAGCGGGAGATGCTAAACGACTTGCAGGTGTTGTAGCAGCGATGGAAGCACGTCGAGAGACTTTCAGGAGCCATGAACGCGATCGAGAGTCTGAATGCAGCTATAAGTGAAGCGAACGTTTGAACAGCGACATAGACCCTCTCGGCAAGAGTGTCTGTCTGCGTCTTCCACGACATCCCCGCCTGAAATGGCGTTAGATGGTTCTTGTTGGACTGCAAGGTTGGGTAACGCACCCTGATCCAGTATACAAATGAGTGTTCCACAACCCTCCTGAGCCTCGAGTCGCGGTACAGGAAAGCAGTTCTGCAGCACAAAATATGGAGTCCTTTGCGGAGGGCGTAAACGAGGTCGGGCGAGTGAACCACAAGGGTGAAGACGCTGACGAGAAACACAGCAGACACGCAACAGATGGTGACGACAAATGGGCGGAACACCACTGGCATGAGGAGGATTCCGTTGATACCACCAAAGACCAGCACATCGAGAATTAATGGCCACTCATCTTCTCCAGAACCGTTGATCAACCACCGTGAATATTTGGCTACAATGAGGGGTGGTCCGAGTAGGGCAGGGCGGACGACGAAAGTGAACCCCTCGGCGAACTTGAACATGAAGCGAAACGCGTGTAGGCCGACGTACAGAAGATAGGCAGTCATCATGAGGACTCGACACACGACGATTCGAACAATCGAGATCGAGAAGCTGGCTCTGCGAAGAACAAAACTGATCAAGGGGAGGCTGCGACGTAGAAACTGCGCGACGCGATAGGCAGTTGAGCATAGTGTCCAGAGTTGTCCCAGAGCACCGAACAAGAACGCCTGGAAGTCGATGTCTTCCTCGAAGGCGCCATAGTCAAAGGTAAGAACCGCCACGTAGACGAGCAAGCCAGTGACAATGGCGTGAGCTACGAACAACGTCCCGATAACCGCGCGGGACTTGACGTTGAGACCATAGACTCTGTGCCAGATCGCGGGAGCAAGAACGTGTAGCAGCAAGAGCCACCACATCGTGAATGGAAAAGAACGATGGTAGAGGTGCACGCAGAGAAATGCTGAAGAGATGGAAGTCAAGAAGGAGGAGCTGCCGTAGTTGAACTTGGGACGAGTCACGCTATGCATTCGGACGCGAACAGTGAACCGAGTCTCGGTCACTCTCTCTACGGTTGACCCCTACATGCACATAATATCTACAAGTCCAAGTGAATTGCGTTGGCGCACGATATTGAGGATAGGATTTAGAAGGATGAGTATTGAACTTGCATTACAAAGAGTTCAAGATTCGTGAACTGGATTAACACTTACCTCAAGCTCCTGGCGGAGAAGCACTCTACTAGGACGATATTGTGTCGCTCTACTCTCACAAGAGAGCTTCGCACGACGCAACAATTGCAGCACAGCTGACGTGACTATTTGTGCACCCATTCCCCCATGTAGAGCGAGGGACCCGGAGCGATCGTGTTCAATGGAACCTTGAGGTTGTGTCGGTTGTATACTTCTCAGAAGCACATACGTTGTTGAGTATCATGCACTGCCAGAGCATATAGAAGAGATAGCTAGAGGAGGACACAGAGCATGTAGCCAGGTCGTGATGCATATTGAGGCATGATCATGACAGTGGTCAGAAGGTAGGCCCAACGGGCGCCTCAATTGTCCTCTACAAGTTCTAGTCCTCCGCGTGGCAAGTTCCATGCGGACTCACCCAACGAGCGCCTCAATTGTCCTCTGCAAGTTCTAGTCCTCCGTGTGGCAAGTTCCATGCGGACTCCGGACCAGTAGAAGGTTCGCAGATCAACATAGGATTTGCAAACTCTGGGTCATAACGGGGGACGCGACTATATACAATGACGCCCTTCATACTCCCGCGGTAGCTTGGAGGAGCACCCGGCGGGAACAATCAAGACTACATCTAATACGTCGGAAAGATCGACACGGTCATCGCGTCTGATCACTGGGCGATGGACAATTAAGACTACATCGAACACGTCCGAAAGATCGATACGGTCACCGCGTCTGATCACTGGGCGATGGGGGTGATGAGAGGAGGGAGGATGCAAGGGTGCGACTCAAAGGAAGAGAGAGCGGAGATAGTGTATGGAATGATCTGGTTTGACTCAAAGGAAGAGAGGGCGGAGATGGTGTATGGAATGATCTGGTTTGTGCTGTGCGGTAAAAAGGACGATGCATAGCATGAATCAATTACATACGAGTCCGGAGTCATCTTACACCTGTCATACTTTGTTGTGGCATTTTTCTGCTGAACTAGAATAGTCTGACCAGGATTCGCCCTTGTGTAATCTTTCCTTCGCCGTCAATCAGGCTCTGCTGAACTAGAATATTCTGACCAGGAGTCGCCCTTGTGTAACCTTTCCTTCGCCGTCAATCAGGGGCCAGAAACGGAGTCCCTTCTCGAGCCTGTCCAGGTACGCCGTGAAGGAGGCCACCTTTTCGTCCTTGCCCCAACGGTCCTGGAATAACACCAGCCTGGTTTTTGCCATGAAGTATACATGTCAGGCGTTTATATCAGTTCAGCTGGTGCAACCTTCACTCACCTTTTTTGCCATAAAGTATACATGTCAGGCGTCCATATCAGTTCCGCTGGTGCAACCTTCACTCACCGGACGAAAATAAGCTCTCCATCTTGATACTTGAACTCGACGGTCTCGTCCCAGAACGGGTCACCGCCGTGATCCTTGACAACCTTGGACTTGTGCTTGTGCCTCTCAGCCGGAGTGTACAGATAGCACTTAAAGTACGTCGCTATATCGTCCGGATGAGGAACTGTCCGATGCGTCGATTAGCACAGGGTCCATGAACAACGAAGGTAATACGTGAGGAATTAATGAGCCTTCCAACGCACTATCATCCGCTCCGATGATCTGGAGCTTGAACGTTTGCTCCCCACTGCGCGATTTGCCCCCTCTCAAGCCCTCCGGCTTGAGCACCCAGCCCTGGGTTCCCTCAAAGAGCGCTCCGTTGAACTGCATGCCGAGGTCCCACACCTGCATGTTCAGCGCCGCGACCTGCGTCCCAGACCGCCACGCGGGGAGCGGATCCATGTTCGTAGACTGGACGCGAGTTCCACGCGGGTAGCATCGTCGCAAGTGTTTCGTGCCGTGCGAGACCAGGTCCGCAAGCGCGACTGGCAAGTGCTTCATCAGCTCGTTCTCGGAGATGTTGATCAGCGCGTGGAGCGGGTCCTCAATGGCTTGGCGAGGACGCGTCGTCAGTTCGCGATAGGGTGAGAGAAGTTGTGATACTCACCGCGTGTGACCCAGTTACCTTTGGGCTTGATGCTGTTAGCGTAAACTCCTAGTGCTGAGAGGTCCGGGTGGATCTTCGCCTTGTTCTTTGGATGGGTCGCACGCCATTTCTTCATCTCTTGCGACTCTTCGGTGTCGCTAAAGTCGCTGTCGGACGAGGAGGAACTCGAGTCGTCTTCGTCGTCTTGTTTGATGATGTCAATGACCTTGTCGGGATACCATTCGACCTATCATAATCAGCCGAAGTCAGCGTCGCCCTGGAACGACAGGCTTTGATGCAAGGACAGACATACCATGAGGAAGATTCTCCCCTTTAGGTCGTCAGGTGTGACTTGGGTCCTGGTGTGGTGGATGAGATCGGAGATCACTTCGACAGGATTTTTCTGGATGCGCTCAGTCACAAGCTTCTCGCCCCACACCTCCTTCATGATCTTGACTAGCTCTGGCTGCTTGTCGTAGTCGACATGGCACTCAAGCGAGATAACAACTGGCAGATCATCTGGCTTCACGGCGCTGCCAATAGCTTCGCAAACGCCCTAGCCGTACCATGATTAGTTTAGTTTCACATCGAGAGAAGTGGGGAAGGCGGCTCGCACCCTGAACGAGGTAGATCCGGTGAACGTGTGTCCGTGGGTGACGACAGGTCCAGACTTGGTGTACCAAACGTCGATCTCCACACAACGCGTTGGAGGACGCGTAGGAGGAGCGCCTAGTAAAGCACTCGTGTATGCCTCCGCAGAGGTGGCTCCCCATAGTTGGTTAGCTAGGAGATAAGTGTTATGGGAAGATCTAGTCGGAGTACGTTTCGGATTCATCCCCGGCGTACGACGCTCTCCGGAAGATTTAATCACTCACGAAATGAAGTAGTCAAGCAAGGGATGCGACCCCTCGAACTCGTATGGTTTCAAATAAGGTTTTTTGAGAACATCGGAACAGGTCTGTGTTATGGACAGATTGGTTCAGCGTTATGATAGAACATAGCTTGAAACACGGTGGAGCGTACCTCGTGAAGTCCTGTCTCCGGATGGCGAGTCTCTTTAACAAGATATTCGTCGAGCAGCGGTGCGACCATCTGGTTCTGCGTCTGCAATGGGGAGGATACCGAGGCCTGTGAAGATGGAGACGATCGTGAGTTACCACCGTTACGAGGAACGATCTGCGGGACCGGGTAAAATACCCTTGTTTGGGCCAATCAAGATGGCTGTTCTAGGCTTGACGTCAGGAGGTGATTTGGAGGCGCCCAACCTGGCGACCAACCGCAGCCCCCGGGGCCCTATGGCAGATGACAATTAACCAAGACATGGATTGGCTATTGTTGGAAGATACAGTTAAATCAATTTGAAGTGCTTGGAAGGAGGGGTCGAAGTTTATTGCCATCATTATCATTCCAGTGAGTATTGTCTCTTTGTTGACCAATGAATGACCCGTAGTAGTCAAGTATACGGCGAGTGTCAGACCACATAGGTAGCTACAAGCATGTTGCTCTACTCACCCGCGTCAACTCTCCGATGAGGATTCCGAGCAGAACTCGAACTGAGACAGTTTCTTTAACTACAGCCGACCAGCGACCTTCTACAGATCGATAAGCACATGACTATCATGAAACATAATCCCTTCAATACTCAGCCAGCCTTAGGCTTATTCGCCTAGTATAGGTAGACTGATGGAGACGATCGTGAGTTACCACCGTTACGAGGAACGATCTGCGGGACCGGGTAAAATACCCTTGTTTGGGCCAATCAAGATGGCTGTTCTAGGCTTGACGTCAGGAGGTGATTTGGAGGCGCCCAACCTGGCGACCAACCGCAGCCCCCGGGGCCCTATGGCAGATGACAATCAACCAAGACATGGATTGGCTATTGTTGGAAGATACAGTTAAATCAATTTGAAGTGCTTGGAAGGAGGGGTCGAAGTTGATTGCCATCATTATCACACCAGTGAGTATTGTCTCTTTGTTGACCAATGAATGACCCGTAGTAGTCAAGTATACGGCGAGTGTCAGACCACATAGGTAGAGCATGTTGTTCTACTCACCCGCGTCAACTCTCTGAGGATTCCGAGCAGAACTCATTGAACTGAGACAGTTTCTTCAACTACAGCCGACCAGCGACCTCGATGAGGATTCCGAGCAGAACTCGAACTGAGACAGTTTCTTTAACTACAGCCGACCAGCGACCTTCTACAGACCGATAAGCACATGACTATCATGAAACATGATCCCTTCAATACTCAGCCAGCCTTAGGCTTATTCGCCTAGTATAGGTAGACTGATCGCTTTGAGACAGCTGTGTAACACTGTGTCTGCTCGGACGTATAGGCACCTACGGGCCACGAGGGATCGCTTTGAGACAACTGTGTAACACTGTAACTGCTCGGACGTTACCTTTCGAGTCGTAGGCACCTACGGGCCACGAGGGCTGGCGCTTCTGGTTCAGTGGAGAGTCGGCAAGGCCCTCGATGCACCCCTTCCATAGTCCTCTAGATAGGAGTCCCTCTACGTGCCCAGATGATCCCGACGCAAGCCTGTCAGCTGTGAAGTGCATTGCTGCTCTGATTGTGATGCAAAGCGCGACCAAGGGTCACGGTGAGCGCAGATTGCAGCAGAAGCTCGCAAGTACAAGAAGAACTGGCTGTCCGGACTCTGTGAGCATTGATCATGGTGGTGGAGGATGAGTGAAAGTCGCCAAGTCGCGCTCGACGCATGGTGTATCCTGGACCCTGGTGTATCGTGCGTGGTCTAGTCCACGTGATCGTGGTTTTCTGCCGTATCCAGGTCTCATGATTCCCCCAAGGAACAAGGTGCCCAGTGTCGACGAACATACGGTTGTACTCACGTCAAGCGATGCCTCGATAGCTCAATGACTACTCCACAAACAACCACGACAAGCTCTATCATTAATAGCACACATATACTGTAGTGTATATCCACGGAGCCTCACACATGTGGGATTCTGAAGACTATATCTCCCAGATACCGTCAATAACGTGGCAATGAGGGCGAGGGCAAGTCAGAAGACAGCCGAGCTCCTGATCAAGCCCTCGCGAGGTCCTTCGGTCGCGCGGGCAGAGAAGGATAGACCATGTCAATCCACTTCCGGTGGCCGGGCTGGAAAGGCGGGAAGCGCCATGCCATCGCGATCGAATCGATCCTGCAGAAAAGTTAATGTCGAGAATCGCAGACGTGCACATCGCTCGTGTTACATACCAGGGCGGGTTGTCAAGACAGACGCGCACGTGAGTGAACTGCTCGAAAGCCCATTTGCCAGCGTAGTATCCATCTGTGAAGAGGCCATGGAATGATTAAGTCATGTCTGCGCGGCTTGGAGAAGCCCGTAGATGACCCGGAGGATACTCACACCCACTCGCCCCGACACCGCCGACTGGTGCGCCGGGCATACCAGGGCTGATAACCGTCTCGTTTGCCACCGCGGCGCCACTCTTCGTGTTGTTCCAAACTAGGCACGTTGTGAGTGACCAGAAGATAGTAGATCCGATAGCTTTCTCACCATTGTCTCGGAATCGCTTGTCGGTGGTGAAGACGTATACAGCGAGAGGGTGCTCCTCCCTGACTGGTGGTGAGCACGTACAGTAGATCAGTCGGAGTAGACACTACTTACCGGGACCGGATGAACTCGAGTGCTTCGTTAACATCGTCCACGGGAATGAGGGACAAAACGGGTCCAAAGATCTCTCTATGCACCATCGCGGGGTATGAGATGCGCCCGGGGAGGAAGAAAAGGATATACGCACTCGCTCATCAACGAGTCGTCTGCAGTGACATTGTTAACGATTGTCGGCGCGACAAACTTCTTCTCTATGTCGACTTGACCGCCAAGGATGATCTCTCCCTTCGTCTGATCGAGGAGACCCTTGATGCGAGCCGCGTGCTGCTGGGTAACAATGCGCGCAAAAGAGTCCGAGTTCTCCGGACCCTCGGGATAAAAGGACGCATAGCTAGAGATCCGAGTCGAAGTCAAGACGCTGAAGTCGAAAGCAGTAAAAGGGACGCACGCTAGTTTAAACTCGGCGATCAAAGCGTCTTGAATCCTACGGGGTACTAGGACGTACTCGGGTGCTGTACATATCTATGAGGCATGTCTCAATAGTGAGGCCGATACCGGGTAATTGAAAGAAGCCTACCTGACCCGCGTTACAACAGCGGCCCCATAGTAGTCGCCGAGCTGTCATCTTCAGGTCGACGTTCGGGTCTACAACAACTGGGTTTTTGCCCCCGAGCTAGATTATTTTTTCGACACATTAGTCCTGTTCTCTCGCAGGAAACCACGATTGTACCTCGAGGGTGAGCGGAGTAAGATGTTTCGCAGCCGCAGCAGCGATGATACGAGCGACCCGACCACCACCTGTATGATAAGATGAACATCACAAGAGCATTCCCGAAGTTGGATGAGTATACCTATGTAGATGACTAGAGAAGGTCAGTCTCGTGTTGCGGGAGCAAGTTGTTGACTCACTAGGAGAAGGTCAGTCTCGTGTTACAGGAGCAAGTTGTTGACTCACTATGATCCCATCGGAGCTCCAGAATCTATCGTCATGCGATCTTCCAGCCCAAACCTATCACATGTATGTATGACTGATGAACGAACCTTGGTAGTTTCCGGCACTGCGCCCTGTACTACTTGTACCAGCTCGGGGTCGAGATACTTGGGAACGAGCTCAGCTAGGAGCTTATTCACGTTGGGCGTGGCCTCGGACGGCTTGATGACTGCTGCACAGCCAGCCGCGAGAATTCCAGACTAGACCAATGCTGTAGCAAGGGGGGGCGAGAACAAGAATTGAAGTACGTACTAGGGGTATTAGTGACAGGAATAGAGGAAGGTTGAATGCTGGGACGACAAGAACCACTCCTTTCGGCTCCGCCTTCAACTTCGGACCCATAGGGAGCCAGGCAGCGTAAAACCCGATGCCTTGAGGCTTCGTCCAGGTCTCGACGTTGTCGTACGCGATACGTACTTCCTTGTATACCGGACCGAAGTCGAAGCTAATTACCATGATTGAAAGCATGAGAATGGAGTAAATACTGAAGATAGACGACGTACAACGCCGTTTCAAGATCAGAGCGGCCCAGATCGAGCCTGAGAGCGTCTTTGAAACGCTGCTCATTGTCCCTGACCATGTAACCAAGCCGCACGATCTGCTGCTTCCGGTAGGGGATGGACTTCGTTCGCCCGGAGAAGAATGCGCGACGGGCGGTTTCGCGAATCTGAGGGAGCAGATGTTCGGACATAAGGATTTGCAATGCCATTGAGGCGGCGTACTTTGGGAATCTCTTCCAGAGGTGTATACTGGTCAGACATGGTGTCAGAGGGGTCACTCGCCAGGGATTGCGAAAGCAAGGTGGAGAATGGTCTCTTGTTTGGAGGAGGAGGAAGAGAAAAGGGGATTGTGGCAATTCAAGACCTGGCTGCGTGGAGGAATATAAGGGCACCACAAGTGCGCTCGAGGGTCGCAGGGCCACAAGCGCTGTCTTGGTTCTGAGATCTGAGGGTCTGAGGCTGTGAATAGGGGAACACGCATTGCTCGGAATCACTCGGAATAGGCCCCTGTCTTCCGAGAAAGCGTACTGGTGAAACACATTGGGATTCGGCATACGTGAACGCATCGACGTTTCACTGCGGGAGTTGGTGGCATCCGGAACTCTGCAAGGGTCAATACAGAAATTCCATTGCAGCAACTGTGATAGAGTCGCAAATTGCAGGTAAGGGTTTGTGAGGGCGAAAGTCGGAACGGATGCAGGAGCGAGAAACGCCAGAGTACTGATAGATTCTATTAGTGGCAAAGACACAGCCATGGTGATATTCTGGAAATTGGGCGGCCTATCATGAGACACGCTGCATGCAAATCAACGACATACCAGGACCACGAGCGTCGCAAAGTCGTCCCTCGTCGGCGCACTTCTGTCATGATCATTCAACGTAATGACCGCTCATATACACCCTGAGTAAGCTTCAGGTTGCGTATGTGCATAGTGCAAGGCCGACAATAGCAGTGCGTCTGAGTAAGCTTGAGGTTGCGTATGTACATATTACAAGGCCGACAATAGCAGTGCGAGCGTCGACAGACTGTGCTTTGCTGATTCGGAATACATCGGCGGCGGGATGCCTCAACTTCAAGCCTTGCCAGGTGTGTAGAGCTTATTTAGTTACCAGGGTCCAGAAGTAAAGCCCGAAATAGGCGCGTCTGACGGAGGCTCGAGACCATCGTGGCGAAATCACAGGAGGACAGCGAGCGAGCAGCCGCAATGAACAAGAAACTGAAGAGCATGGCAGGAACTGATACGTGGTGATGTAGAATTTCCGTGTGAAGAGCATGACAGAAACTGATATGTGGTGATGTAGAATTTCCGTGTGGTCCCGGAGGTGGTCGTTGGGAAGATGAAGTGGGAGAACATCCAAGGGAACAGGGAATGAGTGAAAGACACTTCTCATGATGCTAGACCTTGCTAGACGGAGAGGGAAGGAGAGCCTCGAAGATTTCTGGAACTTGTATTGTTGCAGTAGTTGCCAGCAAGTAAGTACTGTTATCTCTTTCGCCAGTGGTCACAGGGAGGTGTAGTTGAACGGCCTGGATACGTAGCTATGGCGTCTGTCCTCATGAATGTTGTGGACAAGAGCGGGAGGCGTATATAAGCGCGTATATATAGTGTCCCAATATATGTAACTTGCTGCGCCAAGTCTGAGAGTCTCCTCTTCCTCTCCCTACTCTAGTCTTGAACCCAACTACCTGCGCCTCACCTTCTTCCTCCGTATAACCCGCGCTCATCACACACGCTGCTCATGCCGAAGGCCCACTGTCAGCAAAAACAAGGTCGCGCACGTTTCCGTGTCCAAATGCGGAAGACAAAGATGACATCGCCGGACCCAGCCGCCTAGCGCCCGCTGAACGTTGAACAATGGTCGTTGAGCTGCTCATCTTCTCTCTCCTTCACTCCCATCCTCCCCTCTCTGCTCCTCTCGTCGTCCCCCGCGTCATCCGCGCAGTGCGCAAAGGACGTTGCTGCTCTTCATGATCAGGAAAATGGCCTCAAAACTTCATTTGGCCCACCACCGGACGGCCGATTCATCTTCTTCTTCCTCCGCCACCTCTTCCTACGCCCAGTCCACTTCTACTCTCTCTTACGAACCGCGAGGCTCTATCTCAACGGAGCGGACATCTTTGCACACGCACGACTGGGTGAAAGAGCAGTCGGAAATGCTTCAGCCTTTACAGCCGGACGAGCTCCAGGTTCGGCGATCCAAAGGTTCCTATCGCCTCTCCGATTTCATCATCCAACGCACCTTGGGCACGGGTAGCTTTGGAAGGGTCCATCTAGGTCAGTCCCCTCCTCTCACTTACAAGGCCATATCTCTTTCTCCCCTTCGTCGCTTCCCCGCGCGCGCATCGTCTGGCTTCTCACGTTGTGTCCACCAAGGGTATATCAGCGATGAGCACACCCTGTATCTACACCCAACGTCTGACGCGTGCGGCCGACAACTATCCTCCACACGTGACTTCCTTTCCTATCCTCCATGTCCTACCGCCCTATTCCCGCAAGTGTCTGCCGCGAACTCCAACCGTTTTGTTGGCAATTCTGGGACGGTCTCATGCTGGCTACATAGCCGCGTCACCATGTCTTGCACATCGGTTGCATCTTGTTCGGGTTGCTGGGCTGCTCCCGCAACCATCTGCATTGCGTTTCCATTCATGCTATAGCGCCTGGCTGCGAATGACGTAGGGATCACTCAAACTCCCTCGTCGATATTAGGTTGTTTGTGATTCAGGGCGATCAGGGCAGTTTTGCTGCGTTCACCTGGCTGTTGCGTGTGGAAATGCGTGCAGTGTCACTCATCCTGCATTCCACGACAGTACGAAGCAAACACAACCTTCGTTTCTACGCCATCAAGGTCTTGAGTAAGGAGAAGATTGTGAAGATGAAACAGGAGACGCATACACGCAACGAACAGATGATGCTACAGGCAGTGCAACATCCATTCATCATCAATCTCTGGGGCACGTTCCAGGACACGTCGAACCTCTATATGGTCATGGACTTTGTCCCTGGCGGGGAACTCTTCACGCTTCTTCGACGATCAAATGTGAGCTGGCTCAGTCGCTTCCGGTCGGGCTCGGACTCACTATCTCTCCAGCGATTCCCGGACCCGGTTGCAAAATTTTACGCAGCGGAGGTCGCCCTTGCGCTGAACTACCTCCACAACAAAGACATCATCTACCGCGACCTCAAGCCGGAGAACATTCTGCTCAACTACGATGGGCACATCAAGATAGCAGATTTCGGATTTGCAAAGCAGTGCTTGACGACTGTCTGGACACTTTGCGGCACACCGGACTATCTCGCGCCCGAGGTAGGCCACCCGTGCCCTTGCTCATGGGCCTGTTCGTGCTCATGTCGTCCGATAGATCATCAGCAACGCTCGGTATAACAAGAGCGTAGACTGGTACGCGCTCGGCGTGCTGATTTTCGAGATGCTCTCCGGTCTGCCCCCGTTCCACGAGCAGGACATCCAACCGGTTGTCCTCTACGAGAAGATCACGCAGGGCCCGGCGTGCATCAAGTGGCCCGCCTTCCACCCGAACGCGACGGACCTCATACTGAAGTTCATGGAGCGCGACCCGTCCAAGCGCTTCGGGAACATGCAGCACGGCGCTGGCGACGTGTTCGCTCACCCGTGGTTCGCGGAGGTCGACTGGAACAAGCTGCTGCGGAGGGAGATCACCGCGCCGTATCTCCCCAAAATCTCGAGCGATGGCGATGCTAGCGCGTAAGTCCCCTCTGCTCATCGTAATGCGCGTGTGTGCAGGGTCGCTGACGTGGGCACAGGTTCGAGAGGTATCCCGAGGACAGCGCGTCCGCACGGTACGGGGAGATCTCCCCCGATCCGTACGGCGATCGCTTCCCAGACTTTGAGTACACGAGCTCATGACCGCTTACCCTGGCCACCCCTTCTTGCATCTATACCTGCACCTTTCTCCATGTGTCTTTCGGATCCACTTTCTCCCCTGGCTGTTGTACGTTGTACGTGTAGCTGTTGTGCCGCTATCGTGTCTGTGTCCCTGTTTGTTGCATATATTGGCCCCCTTCAAGTCTACATGTTGCACTCGCATATCTATTCCGCTTCCCGCGTCGGGCTTCCACGTGTCCACCCTCGTCCGTACCCCAAGCCGTCTCACACTACCGTGGGTACGTGGGCATCGCCTCAATATCCCGCCACTGCAGGGCAGACCACTTCTCGGGCCGCGTCGTCGCGTCGTGAAAGTGCGCAAACGCGAGCGCCATCTGCTTCGCGCACACGCTCGCGGGGATCCGGCCGATCCCCGTCGCGAGCCCGGTCATGACGACCGTCTCGATCGCGCGTTCGTCCGCATCCGAGTCCTCGGGCGCACTCTCTCCCTCTTTTTCGCTGCCCTGAGAGGCCTGCTGCACGCGCGCGTTGGCGTTGTGCTCGTCGAGGGCAACAAGGAGGGACCACACGCAGTTGTACACGATCTCGCGGTGCCACGCGACGGAGGCGGGGTAGCGCATCGTCGGGCACAGGGCGACGTATCGACAGCCCAGCGCGTTCTGCGTGCAGGGGGAGCGGGAGAGCGGGACGAGGGTGCACGTGCCCGGGGGCGCGAAGCCGCGCCAGCGGCGGGAGAGGGGGGGCTGGGCGGTGCGGGTGAGTGCGTCTGGGTCGGAGGGTGGGGCGAGGGTGGTGGAGAGGATCTGGTCGAAGCTGGACTCGGATTAAGGGAGGCGTGATGTATGAGATTTGTGTGGAAGATCATGATATTCAAAGGAACGTACCCGCCGTCGAAGCGCCCGAATGAGTTTGCGGGGGAGACGATGCAGTCGAAGGGAGGGGTGAGTTTGTCGAGGCTCCCGTGGACGATGGTGATGTCACGCGTCAGGAACCATTGCGTCGAATTCCTCGCGCCATTTATCGACCAGTTCCCTATTCCTGTCGAAGAGAACATACTTTACGGGGCTAGGGGTCATCGTTGATGTTAGTACTAGTAGTTATACGACGAGGACTGTGGGGATGGCGCCTTCCAGGCAAGCGTTCCGAGTCCTTTATACCACGGCAGGTCTCAGTGAGGTTAAAGATCAGTTGACACGTCATTTCGAGTTCTTTATACCTCGGCAGGTCTCAGTGAGGTGAAAGATCAGTTGACACGTCATTTGTGCCCTCGGTGCCACATGCCCTTGAATTGCCTCAGGAATATGTGGCAGCGCATTGAAATCTGCAGGACGAGTACACGTAGCTCAGACGTAGCTGGCCCGTCTGCTACTAGTCAGTGTGTGGGAGAACTTGACAATGAAGGATCAAAGCGCTCATGGTGTGTGGGTCCCGGCCTGACGCACAGGAAACCAGCAAAGTGAGTACTGGGCGCCCTCCACTCGCCTTCTTCTTCTTTTACAATACCACTCTTTATGAAGTTGTGGCCTCTGAAGCTTTCTTTGTCTTGTTACTCTTCTGTTGACCTGACTCGCAGGCATTTGGACGTCTGAGCTCTCCCTGGAAAGCGCGCGGTCGATCGCAGAATGACACGTAGTCTTCCCGTCTCACTCGCTTATTCGATCCCATCTTGACCTAAAGACCCCTTGGAGACTCGAGGTTCTTCGTCGTTGCGAGTCATGCTGCGTGGATTTGAGAACTTGAAATACTGGGAGCTCAGCGTTCAGGCCTAAGGTGTTGAATTAACTCTCCTGCTCCGCTGCTGAAGTACACCTCGCCATTCTGAAAAACATTCAATGTGGTCTGGCCCGAGCGTTGTTGCTCGCTTGACTTTTCGTATTCGAGCGTGATGGTCTGTAACCCCGAATCGCAGGTGTATAGCTGCTTACTCGCGTCTGAGCTAATTCTCGTCTTGACTTCTTCTCCATGTCCGTCTAGTCCGTGATATGGTAAGCCCTGGTTTGTATCTTTGTGCTTTCAGCATTGAGCGAGACGGACCCGAGAACGACATCACAGTGAATAGGATCTGGGATCCGAGCAGTGGCTGCACGGTCACGTCAATGTTGCTTCTCTCTCTCGGTTGAACTGGAACGCGTCCTCTACATCCTTTCCCTCGTGCATCTCGCTCTCACCATCCTTTCAGCAATCGCACTCGGCTCTCGTGGCAACAGCCGCCATGACCTGGGCAGCGTGTCTCACAGCCTTCTACCTTTCCCTCACCCGCACTTCTTTCCCTGCAATCGATGGCGTGAATCCCGTCTGCGCCTCCGACTTGCTCCTGATATACTTCCTCGCTGCCCTCGCCACCCTCAGCGCACTCTTCGTCACCCTCGCTCTCGTCGACATCTGTCTAGGCGAGTCGAGGATCGCAGACCTGCCCGTTGGCCGACTAGCGAACAGCGTGAGCAGCGCGATTCTCCAAAACTCGCGTCTCCCCTCTTACTGTTGTTGTTCCGCTGTAGCTCGCAAGTCTTGCACGGTTCCTCTGGCTGGCCCTGAGATTCGCCTGCTGCTGCGCTCGCCGGGTCTTGTACGCACTTTGCGCGTTCTCCTACCCCCGTGTACGGGCGATGGCCGCACGGACCGCTCCTGTCGCTCGACGGGCTGTCTCCCGGACAATGCTCTTCGTGACCATCTGGACAACGACGCTCTTCCTCGACGCGCTCTCGACGGCGGTATTTGGCGCAGGATGGGTCGCATTTTGCGGCGCCGAGCTCGTTTGGGAACGGAGAGCAGACATCTGTCGTTCGGCTTGGGCTGGATGGATGTGCATATACCAGGTGAGCGGGCTCGAACACCCTCGCTCAGAATATTGCGGAGCTTCACTCAATCTCGCAAAGATTGTCAACGAAGAAGCACAGGCGGCTTTTTCTCTCCGGACGTCGCTCTGCAGGGCTGCTCTGCCGAGTAGGGTCGATAGTACGTATATACATACTACAGATCTAAGCCGTTTCTCTCCGTCTTCAGGGTGTAAACTGACACAGAAGCCATGTATACCTTCCAATCCAGCCATGCACGCTCTCGTTCCCTTCCGCCCCTCCACGCGCGACCGACGTCTCTCAGCGTGCACGGCGTATCCGCGCGACCCTCGTCCTCGTCCTCCACCTGCACCCGCACCCCACGCCGTCCGCATCTCCGTACATCCCGGGCGCTGCGTCTCAGCGACATCCGCGGTCCCCCCGCGCGCGCCACTCGCGAAGGACAACGACTTCCAGTCCACCGGCGCGCATATACCCGCCCCTCCATCAGAGCCAGAGCCCCCTATTACCGTTCTGCGCGCCGCCGACCCTCCCCCGTGCGTCCGCGGCGCCCGTATCGCCCCGTCGACCTCTGCGAAGAAGGGGAGCAGCGTGCCGACGAATCCGCGCAGAGACCTGATCGGCCCTCCCCCTCCCCCTCCCCCTCTCCACAGCGCCAGCACTAGCGACAGTCTGGCAGTGCAGCTGCTGGGGGCAGCGTCGTCGTCCGAGCCGGACGTTGCGCCCGCCCTGGCGCGGAACGCAGAAGGCGAGGACGAGCTCGGGGTCTCTTGTGTGGATGGCCAGCGCGGGAAGACGATCCTGCGGTGCGGTCTGTGAGGCGGATGCGCCGTCACGCGCACGAGAGGACGGAGGCTGGAGTCGTGCGCGCCACACAGGCCGAGGCCGCATCTCACAATATTCATGGCCCTGGAGGCCGTGATAGAGAGGACTTGGGAGTTGGGAGGTGACTCTGAGCTGCTGTAGTGAGCTGAGGCCATTGGCACGTCATGATGCATCACTAGCGCGAACATCGCTATCTTTGCTGCTGCACTGTTGTTTCAGCTATACTAGTACTAGTCTTGTGTTCTTCTGTACGTACGTGTACTGTAGTGATGGTAACGTTTCTTCATTCGTCTGGACGGCACCGCAGCGGTGCTGGCCAGCTGGACATCATGCATCATGCATCATGCCGCAGCAAGTTGGTCATGTCTAATGCTAGTGCTACAGCATCTGCAATCTGCAGGTAGCAGCTGCGGACTTCCATGGGCTACTGCTGCGATAGAGCCACAAACGCTGAAGGGACTCGGAGTGCGTGCACGTACATAGTAGTACCGCAGCAGCCGTTTGAATGTTTGAATGCCCATGTCGACTACCGATACCGTGCCGCGGCGTCCCGTCTCAAGCTTCAAACTGCGAGAGTGTATACGACGATTGAGCTTCTCCTTTCACGCCAACAGGTGTCGTGCGGGCTACCGCAGCCTGGTCGTGAATCGTGGAGCACAGATGCACGGCGGCATTCACGGGAGACCGCACATTCTCAGATCTTGGTCACAGACGTAAGCTCGAGAGGTATAAAGAGGGGGGCCACGTCCCTCACGTCGCACTCCCAATGCACTCCTCGCTCGCAGTCCTCCTCCTCCATCACTGTCATGGCGTTCACGGCTGAGGATAGTCGGAGGGACGGGAGAGGCGTCCCTGTGCGTTTTTTTCTTTCTTCCTTTCCCTCCCCCCTCCTCCCGCTCCTCTCTCTTTCTCTCTCTGACACTTACCTCTGACACATACGGCTGACATGGGCTGACCTGTTATCCTCGTTGAGGCTCGGACAGAGTTTCTCGGCTTGCCGGGACGTGCCCACGTCGGTCTTTACTCTCGGAATTGGAAGCGGAAGTGGACGAACGGCTTGAAAATACCCGAACATGGCTGATTGGGCAAGTGAGTCTCGTCCTCCCGTCGTCGTCGTCGTCGTCGTGCTCCTCCATGTGGGACAATGCAAGTACTTACGTGCGGAACTTGAACGTGGCAGTCGTAGACGCGTGCGATGCGGGTTATGGTTATGTTCGGCTCAGTCATGCATGTCGGGGCCAGAGAGAGATATGTAGCAAATCAAGTACCCCAGGACGTGCGTATACAGAGGGCGGTGGACAGCGGGCGTTGTGCTTTGGGCTTTGGGCGTTGGGGGCTGCGCTGCTGGTGTAAGCGGCAGCATGAGGATAGACCGCATGCGAAGGGGCGCGGTTGAGGCTTTGAAGTAGGACGGCGCGTGTTGAGGAGAGGAAGGTGGATCGATAGCGACAGCATGTGTATGTTTGAAGTTCTGTATGGCGCCGATCGCGAGACGAGGAGAAGAATATTAATGTGAACAAAGTGCACTGGATTTCGAGGTCGGGAAGCCTGAGGAGTTGTTGCTCAGGAACTCGGGTGTGCTCACGTCGTGCTTGCAATTCGTGACGGTCGCATGTGCACCGTACGCAGGGCATGTCGAGGACAGAGATGATGATGTAAATCGACCGTGAACGCGTGACAATCGCAGGGACTCGTCGAGCCGTCGCAGTAAGTCCTCGTCAGTAGTCGGAAATGAGCGTCTGAGAACACGGTCACGTGGGAGAGCTCGAGTAGTAAGTACGACGCGTCAGTGACTCAAGTCGCGTCAAGCACGTTGGGTCCTCTGTCCGATTGCGATGAATATCACTCAGGCCGCTTCTGCATTCGGTCGTACCTTGGGCTGCACCGCATGAAAGCTGAACACAACGGAGGCGAAGTCATCGGAAGAGGTGACGTCCACGTCTGGCGTCGCTACCTCTTCCTCTGTATGATAGATGACTGGTGACATTCGAACTTGATATCTGGCGTGGATTCGGACTTATCAGTAACTTTGAACTTTGGATGTACGCATCATCTTGCTTAATCCTAACCCGGAAATCTGACAGTGCCTCGGGACGGCATGTACAATGGTGACTGGTACGTTTTCTCGGTACACCTTCTCTTGTAGCTCTGGGCTTCGAAGATTTTGTAAGATCATGGGAAGGCTCTCTGAATCATCCACTCAGAAAGTCGGATTCTACATCATGTTTGCTACCGTACGATAACCTCAAACATCCGGAAAGCGGAACAGCATGTTTGACAGTGTTCGGAGAACTATTCCATGCCATGTTCGCGAGTGAGTCGTCTGAGAAGTGTTGAGTGGATGATAAATGCTGCCAGGAAGGAACAATCTTGCAGTACCTGGTGAATCGGTTCATGGTACATGGTACGTGTGAACTGTATGCATATGCAGGATCCTAGATACATCGATGGTCGGAGGAACAATGTGCCAATCGTCTGAGAAGTGTTTAGTGGATGATGAATGCTGCCGGGCAGGAACGGTCTTGCAGTACCTGGTGAATTGGTTCATGGTACATGGTACACGCGAGCTGTATTCATATGCAGAATCCAAGGTAAATTGATGGTCGGAGGAACAATGTGCGAAGTCTGGACGGGCACCCAACAGAGCCTGAGAGCTGTAGTTAGACATAGTGGATAGTGTGTGTGTTCGCGTATTGGTGCAACCGGCCTCAAGACCTCCCGCCTCTCAACCTCAGGCTATATGCTTTGACAGACTGGACATCCATTTTCGCACTGACCTCCAGCCAATCATTACCACGACCCGTCATCACTCGCCACACCCGGGCCATCAATTTCTACGCCCTCCTCGACATCGGCCCACCCATCGTCCCCTTTGCCGTCGTCGCCGTGAGCAGGGAATCGAGCAGCAGCGACAGCAGCCGCTTCTGCCGCACTCTGCGCCCACACCATCCTGACTTTCCTGCGCGCCCGCCGCACGAAGATGGGGGGACCCTTCGCCCGCTTTCGCTTCATCTTCCCCTTCTCCTGCTCGTCATAGCCCGGTTTATCTGGGTCTGCCTGCGCTTGCGCCATCCCGTCGGATAATTGGACAGGATCGCCCGCCCTCACAGGGGCTGGGCGGTCGGACGAGCTCGACGCTTGTGGGGCATCCGGAACTGACAGAGGATCACTGGATATGGGCATAGGCCCGATGTCAGAGCCCTGCGTGTCCTTACGCCTACCTCGGCAAGTCCTCTTTCTCTTCTTGAGCGGCTGCTGCTGTTGTGAGCCATCAGCCAATGCTTGAGTCGACGACGAAGCCTCGGCCGAAGGCGCGACAGCAGCTAGTGGCAGAGGACGATGAGAAGGATCCGCAGAGAAGGGGGCCGACGTAGGTGGATTGGTCGAGAACTGCTGGTCCCACGTAGGCAAAGTGATCCCAGCATTGATGCACGAGTCCCACATGACTGACGACTCCATAAATTCGGATGGATCCTCCCAGAGCACCGGCTGCATGGAACGGGTCTTGACGTCGGCACAGAGGGCGTCCGCGTTGACGAGCTTCTGAAGGCCGGCGTCGAAACTAACTGCATGATGAAGCTGATTGAGGTCCAAGGTGGCAGTAACATCAAGGCCGAGGTGAGGGACGATAGGACGATTCTGGCCCGGTGGTTCTTCTGCACGACGAGACAGCAGGATTCTACTCAGCGCGCTG
The DNA here is from genome assembly GCA_000743315.1 of Lignosus rhinocerotis TM02. NCBI lineage: Eukaryota > Fungi > Basidiomycota > Agaricomycetes > Polyporales > Polyporaceae > Lignosus > Lignosus rhinocerus. Next base: position 21,329 of record AXZM01000849.1, read on the forward strand.
AGAGACCACGACTTGGTGAGGATCTCAGACTTTGACTGCAGCTCGTTCTGGAACGTGGAGCGATAGAGTCCAGGAACATCAAGGTCTTGCGGAAGTATGCCAAACATCACGGCGGGATCAGTGAGCTCACGAGATGCAAGGGAGAGGACATCGGAATTCTGGAAGCCTGTAGGGGAGGGAGCTTTATGGAGGCGATAGTAGCCGTAGGAATATGCGGATACCAAGTGATGCACGTTCAGCGAGTTATGAAGTTCAGACCGGATGAGGGGTGAAGCAGGGGTCTCGACGAATCCATGGACTCGCTTAGATTGTATGCCTTGCTGCTTGCGAAGCTAGACCATCAGTACTACTCATGCAGTGGAATGGCTGACCAGCGCACCTTGAACTTAGGGCTTTCCTCCATACATCCATCCTGCCTAACCAGACTCAAGCTTTTGGGTCCTCCGCGCTGAGACTCCAGCCTCAAACCTGTCCGCAAGATGACCCAGATACCGACCATAAGGGCAGCACCTACCACAAGGAACAACACCGCCAGTGGATCGACGATAGGAAGTAGGGAGGTGTTTCTGTCGGTGCCGAGCGTCGCCAGTACCAGCCACCGGATTGTCGCCTAGACACGGTCTTCGACGAAGTGGGTGGAGCGTGCGTTCGCATAGGAGCGGGAAATCATGACAGGGCGGACGAAGGAGAATAGCGTGCCCGTGAAATCGGACACAGGATGAGCTGCGGCCTCAACAGTGTAGAATATGCGGACGTGACTCTGCCAGAGAGCATAAATGGAAAGTTGGCTTACAGGGAATACAAGAAGGGCGGCTTGGCGAATAAAGGAGATGGCTGGGAGCGACTGCCATAAGAGATGAAGAGTGTGTCGCCCTGAAGAGACTGATGGGATGATATCAACGAGAAACCGCTTCACCGTGGAATGCTCTTGTGCATAGCTTACATAGTCGGCTCTGTTGGGCGAGAAAGGAGCAAGATAGGCTGTAGAAGTAGCGTGGACCACGAAGGATATTGCGATTATCCTGCGGGATGTGGAGTCAAGACCATTAGAGGCGTGCCAAAAGGCGGAGATGAGGACGCCATGCAGAAGTAGTAGCCACCACATCGTGCACGGCAGAGAGAAATGCGCGTAGAGCGCGTGCAGCTGGAGGTGAGAGATACTGGGAGCGTAAGGGAAAAGGATATGCTGCAGCTGTTGCAGTCGAACATCACCGGATCACGCCTCGTATTCGGACGCGAATAGTGGACCGATCCTCGACTCCACTCTGCGTTGTGTTACTGCACTTGACCAATACTTCTCTCCAGAAAGAGTACGCAGAGCTTATGAGTACGGATAGTGGTACGTGGAAAATATAGAGGCTTTCTGTGGTATCATGTATCATACTGAAGGCAATCGAACATACCTGGATTGCGTTAAGGAGGAAGCTAGGAGCGTACTTGAAGCTGCACATGTTACCACTCTCGTCAACCAGAGCCAAAGCACTTGCCAGTCGTCAACCCCGTTCTCGATTTTCGAACGCAAGCGTCACGTCCGTGGGCCAAGTGACACTCGGGGTCAACTGGGAAGTCCCAATATGGGGAAACAGTTCGGCACATACGTAGGTGCTTACTTAGAATCCTAGAGCCTGGAGCAACGAGCATAGGAACTGCGGTGGTAAACTGTGATGGTAGTTAAGGTTGTCATTAGTCTTCGGCAGACAACGAGGACCTACTGAAATGAGGGATGGACGGTCCTACATTAGTACATAGGTTGTCATGGCCGTAAGAGAAAACAGATAGCATCAAGGTAAAAGCGCTGGCGCTTGGTTCTCTGAGTCGTTGTTTTACTAATACGTAGTTAAGTTATATATATGTAAGTAGTCTCTAAGTCAGAGTAGTTGTTGTTCACTCGGTGTTACTTTCAATGACATCCTATTTCCATCGACAGCGTTGACCGACTGTAGCCTGCTAGGCACTTGGCAAGCTCCTGAGCATAGATCTCTATCTTAATCCCACATCTTGCTTCATCGCTTGGCTGGTATTTGCTTCCTCTCTAGCTTGTATATACTTAGCTGCTGTACTTCAGCAAGTGGTGCCTCGAGCGTCCTGCTGAGCGGAGAACTGGTCTAACACATGATACATTCGCCAACATGACGAGTACAAGGCGACTACACGATACAACACCCAGTGCGAAACTTGGATGCAAAGGAAGTAGACCGATGATACATATACTTAGTGCCGTTCAATGCCGTAAGCGGTGTGCGCCGCTTAAACGTTGGGGCTGCAGGTATTCAGTCAGCACGCTCATCATGCACAACTCGAACTACCAAGTGAAGGGAGACTTACACAGGGGCGACCGAGGTAGCCGGACCGGGGTCGGTCGGGAAGGACGGGAACGGCGTCTCAGCGCACGCCTGCTCGACATCGGCTGCGCTCTTGCCAGCGGGAAAGTGCGGGCGCGAGCTGGCGGGGAGAGGCGGAGGCTGCGGGATGACGTCTGAGCAGTCCACGAGCGTGCTGGTGTCGACACCGAGGACGGCGAGACGGTTGAACACGTCCGGGAACGTCTCTTCAAACTTCTCTTGGTCGTTCGTGAACGACTGCCACTCGCATGCCGTGCGCGAGTCACGGGCGATGAGGTGGTCCGACTGGAGACGCATCTCGCCGCGGAGCGGGGATGTCACCTCGCCTTGGACGCCGCTCTTTCCGGGGAAAGTCTGGCCACGAAGCTGAGTCTCAATGAAGAACTGCGTGTCGAAGATCTCCGGTGTTGAATCGAAGGGCGTCCTCGGGATGGTATCATCGACGCGGTCAGCGGCGGCGACTGTGTGGGCGGAGAGGAGCCAGACGACTTCGAAGTCCTGGAAGCCGACGTCGAGCATACGGGCGAGAATCTTGTCGACAGTGTCTACGAATGAAGTCTGTGATCAGTTATAAATCAGGGAATTGGCGATGCGAGACACATACCGAACGGCTCGGGGACAAGGCCGTCGGGGGCAGCGCGAGTGCCGTCCTTGCGGCCGAGCAAGAAGTCCACGCGCGGAGCACCGGGGCACTGCGTAAGCGCGAGAGCACCTGCGAACTGGATGCTACAATTATTGAGTCAGCATACTGTGCACGGCTCTACAGCGGGGGAAAGATGTACAAGTCAGCCGCAGATATGTTGTGCTTCGCAATCAGGGGCTTTTGGAGGGCGACAATCTCGTCCGTGCCCAGGTTCGCGTGGAAGTTGGTCTCCTGCTCGGCGAAATTGACGATCGAGCCGTCGGCTCCTCCACCCCTGGTTTCGACCGTTAGTGAGATCGTGAGAGGAGACAGCCATCACCATCCTACTCACGCGAACTCGCCACGAGCCTGCGCCGATGGCGAAAACGCGACAGCGTCGTGGAAGGTCAGACGGAGCGACTCGTGTGCCTCCTCCGCGCATTGGTTGTGGAACAGGTTGGTGATAATGTCGTCACGGATGGGGAAGAGGGCGCAGCATGCCGCATTGGTCGTCGTGTGGCCATCGGGGCAGGCGACACGGCGGGTGAGCGCAGCTATGCAAGGATGAAACATGTCAGAACGTCGTCTGTGAGGCTTGTAGGGTACATTGAGGGTTGAGCATACCGCTTGCACCCTGGAGCGCGGCGACGATAGAGACGATGGAGAGCAGAGCTTTGAAAGCCATGGCGTTGGCTGTACTGCAAGAGAGACGAGCTGAGAAAGCTGGAGGCTCTGAGGAGAGGTTGAGGGACGAGTCGACCACCCTTTATACGTCTCTTAGACGGTCCACAGACAACCACCGGCAGCGAGAATCATAGCGCAACGATAGGTTGTTCTTGAAAACGCGGAGCCTGTACGCCCGAGCAGGCCAATCGCGTAGCGGTCGTTTCGTTATTTTCGGTGCCGTGCGTGTCCGACGACCAGCATAAGGGCGGACAGACATATCCGCAACGTCGGTGTGTCGCTCGCGCTCGAACGTACGTCCAATGGGTGGGCTTCGTTGTCGCGTTTGAACCCTCTTCGTCACTTCGAAACGGCGCCGTGTCTGTGGCCAACAAAAATAACTTGGTACGCTGTGAACGCACAACGGATATCAAGAACATCATGTCCAATTTATGTTACGGGTCCAGTGGAATACTAGCATCGGATGATATACCCTTTGCACCAGTATGTTAATCGCATTCTTGCTACTGTTAGCTGGTGCCGATCCGTTATTGCCGGAATCGTGCGTATCCGAGTACCAGCAAAGGGAACGACGAGTAGATACGTCCACAAATTCGGCGTCGCTGGTCACTCCCTTCCTGTCACCTAGCTAAACTTCCGAATGATCTAGAGACAGAAAACGTTCCCGCTCACTATGAGCGTGAGACGGCAAAAACATACGTCACCACTGATTGGAACTAAAACAGTGGGTCTGCTGTCGTGAGCATTGGATAGTGGTGCCCTCACTGAAAGGTATATGAGTGTAACAATGGTCTAAGACGCGTATGATGGGAGAAAGAGGGGGGGTTGACAACTACATTGCTAGTAGTCGAGTCACAGTGGACGGATGGACATTTGCCTCCAAATGGCGACAACACGACTTACATGGTTACGTAAAGATGAAGAGTAAACTATATCCACGGCTAATAGCGACTAAACATAGCTTTCCTCCTTTCCTCCACCTCCAGGGCTCTCTTGCGTGCCTCCCGGATCTTGTCTATCCTGCACTGGAAGATTCGAGACGTGAACAGAGGGATGAGCCATGGACGCGGCTACTAGCTACGACTCCTCAGGGCGGCATAGCAAGTTCACATTAACTCATCTACGTGAGACTTGCCAAACCGAGCGAATGGCACCAATTCGAAGGAGGTTGAATAAACTCTCCCAGAGTGCGCCAATATACCCCGTAAGTATCTCATGTCATATACGCCATGGGTAAAATCTTCGCTCGCTGCATTTCATTCAGCTCACGATGTGCCCTCAGACTGACCCCATGCCTATCGTTTGAACAGTCCGTTCACAGCACAACATACGCACGGACCCTCGGATGCAGAACCGAATGCAATCGCACAGACTCGACAGTTGCTGCATGCCCTCAACAAACCCCCCACAATGACTCTCCTGCGAGAAATCAACAAGCTGTGTTCTCCTTTGTTGTCACCTCTACGTTCCCCAGGCGTAGGAGTTGATCTTGGCATGTTGCTTCTTCCCTAAGTCATCTTTCAGATTCTGCGCTCAAAGTAGACTGGGGATCGCCTAGTTCTTGCGTCAGCTGCTGCAGGAAATAACGTCGGTGAGTGCTTTTGGTTGTCACAAGCTCTGTTCGATCCTACTCGCACAGATTGTCCACCACTTGAGGCGATACTCAAAAAGTCAATTTATGTAGACTCACACCGACGCACCCGATCCATCGCCGCTTTCCTCAATATCCATCGATTCGGCATTCAATACACGCATATAGCGGCAGTCGATCGTTGGCATTGTCGGCCTTGGCAGGTACGGGTGACAGTGCGTGTGCGCATGGTCGGAGATCATGGACACAGTCGGGAGTTTTGTCGCGTGGCCGTTTTATACAATATTGACTTGGGTAGTTCCCTTCTTGCAGATGTCGGCCTCGAGCCTTGCGCTCGGTGCGATCGCAATAACAACCCGTCAAGCAAGCATATCTGAATGTGGTTCTGTCCGTGATGGTTATACATCGATCTCTTCCCAGACTGTTTGCTCAACAGTAACGAATCGGGCCATGGAATTCTTTGTGCGACTGGCATGGCAGCGAGTGGCTGCAACTCATTCAGTTCTCGACCTCGACCAGAGGGTCCATGACTCACGCTTTCGACGTGAAACTGGCGCAGCATTCCCCATGTACGAACCCTTTACGAGGATGCGCCCAAATGGGAAAATGCAAGAGTCACTCATAATGCGGTTATATACCAATCCCACGAACCTGTAGCATGCACATGACTCATAATGCGGTTATATCCCAATCTCACGAACCTGTAGCATGCACATTGTCGTCGTGATACCATGGTCCTCGGATGTTGAGTTCTGTTTGCAACACAAATACCCTTCTTGCCCTCTTTTGTCATACCGTCACCCCACCGTTAGGGTGTCCACTCACGGCGACATACCTGCATCAAGTGTCACTAGACCGTGAGCGACTCCTATGGTGTACTTGTCTCTGTTCTTGTCAGCAGCGTGATGCGTACAGTAGCTTGCAGCGTCACTCAAGAATCATGCATCATGGCCTCTCTGGTAGTAATGTAGGGTTAGTTTCCCTCCACATCCCTTCGCATGCATTGTATGGGTGCCAGTGTTGTCCGATTTAATTGACCCAGTGGGCAAGTGTCTGTACTGTATCACACCATATGAGACCTAGTAATAGTACTGTACTTACTAGCATGAGTTAGGTAGGGCCACTGGGGTTACTACCAAATGCGAAGACTAGGGACCAATTCTTTCAAGTTTGGTCCAACAGATGCGGGTTTCTAGAAAGCGTTGGTGAGTATACAGAGAACTTCTCTGTGCCCAACATAAGATTTCCAAATCATCCGAGTACTTGATGACCTGTATACCTAGATTCGAAACCTGTAGGGTGAGCACTGCACACAAAGCGAACGAGAGGCCATACTTATCAGACTTGTATTACAACGCTACCGACCGTAAAACTGTACGGACGGCAGGTCGACTCGCGCGCAGACCCAGATCGCGAAGCACATATACATGGCCACACCTGTACTACGTCCGCGGGATACCGATGAATGACCCAAGAAAAAACCTGTATATATACCTATAGTTTTCATTATGATTCATCCCAAACACAAAAAACTACTCTGCATTACTAAGTTGGCGATATGCTCTGGTAATCACCTTGCGCGCTGTTTGTCCGGGCCAAACATGCGTCTCGGATGCACAGACGACTGTGTCCCTCATGCTCGTCCCCGCACACCCATCACATCGTCCCGGCTGTTGGCCATTACTTCTCCAGCTCCGTCTCTGCACACCGTTCTTGGTCACCTTGTCAAAAAAGCTCGTCGAACGGTGTAACAGCAATTGAGATCGGACAACTACTAGCTTCCCTCGCGTATGCGGGGACTATACCACAAGCATGAGTGCAAGACGCAAGGCATCTACAAGCGTCACCGTAGCAAAGGAACAGACACACACACATGCTGAAAGGAATGTAGACGCAGCGAAATGCACCGGGCTGGAGGATGCGCGTACGAAGTGGATACATGACAGGCGGAAGGAATTGGACAGGGTATTCGACGCTCACGACTCACTGGTGCGTTCCGTGTGTTCGTGTTAGTCTGGTCTGACTGGCTGCAGATACGCGAAGCCTTCCACCTAGAGAAGTTCGTTTCTCTTCTTTCGTATGACCCTAAGGTACGTCTGTGTCCATTCTATGCCTTCAGCAGCGAGTAGGGTAACGATGCGGCAACGAATTCCTCTTCTCATCTTTGGATTGTGCTGCTGCATCTGTCCTCGTTTTCGATGACGATACATGTGCAAGGTCATACTGTGAGATCAACACGGACTCATGAAGATTTGTCCTGTGACCGTACGGAATGATACCTCGACAGTGGTACTGTATTTATCTGTGATCTTGAATGCCATGGAATTGAGAAGCAAATCCGCACGTCCCATAGCACGAAATTCCTACTGTGTTGTTGTCTTCGAACCCTATCATGCTGGGACTGACCTCGCTTACCTCCAGTTGGCCAAGCAAGATCGCTCTGACGTCTTTCAGAGGGTAAGTCAACTGTAGCGCCCTTTTTATCATGTAACTTCACACTGTACTATGTAGTTCCAAGCGCAACACGACCTTGTAGACCATACCTCGTCTACAGGGATTTCCCGGCGCACAACTCGGCGCGCTCACACAGAGCGTCTGCAAGGCCTGAAAACGGTCGAGCCTAGCATCCCTGCAACACCACAGATGAAGAGGTCGCGCAACGGTGATGACAGCTCCAGGGCGAACCTCGCGTTCTGGGATATCAAGGCCGAAGCCAAAACAAAGAGCAAACATGGACATGGCGAAGCACTAGAAGGCCCGTCCCCCCACATCGGCCGCGGCAGCAAGGGGAAACACAGAGAAATCGTGATTGGACATCTATCAGCCCCGCCTTTTGTGACGACTACACCCGTCAAACGTGTCTCCATCCCAGACGAGCAGACCCCTCACCGAGACATCCTCACTGAACCGACCCGGCTAGCGCAGCGTCCACCGCGCAAGAAACGGCGCATCACGCAGGAAGCTCTCCAATCCCCCTGCCACGACATGCCTACCGTCGGCACATTGCCCAACCCTTCTGTCGAAGGCATGCCGATCACCGCACTCTCTGCTCCTCCATTGAACGGGATGGTGCGTCAGGAAGATACACAACCCACGCCGTCCCCTATTAAGCATCCAATCCCACGCGTCAAGCTCATTGTACGGAAACTGCCGACGATCTTCACGAATCCCCTACAGAAACCTCAGCCACCATCATTTGGAGGCTCGGTCGACGTGTTACTCTCGTCGTTCACCTACCGGTATGACCGTGTGGTGTCTGCCGAAGAGCTGGATGCGGAACTATCAAAGGAGCTGGTGTTATGGAGTCGCGTGGACAAGCTTCGGCGTCAAGGACGGATGCTCGATAAGTCATCGTACACGTTCGTGGGGCCTCCACCCAAAGATGTGTGGGCAACTATTGTCGCTGAGATAGAGCGTCCAAGTCCGAAGTTCATCGATGGGAGGGAGATGGCGGCTAACGTCGCCGGGAAGGTGAAGAAGTACTGGGAAGGGGAGAACAAGGCTGAGGAGGCGCGCTTGAGGAGTATAGCCCGCACGGCACTGCGTACGGTGATTGCGCAGTGGAAGAAGGCGGTATACGTGAGTGCCACAATTCTCTATGCTGGGGATTTATTCAAGACTAATGTTCTTCTGTAGCATGTTCGCGAGGAGGCCCGTCGAGAGTGGGAGGCGGAGGAGCGGAGACGCGGCCAGGAACATCTGAACGCCATTCTGGACCAATCTGGGCAGATTCTCTCCGTCCAATTGCACGATCTTGCACGAGAATCGCGTAGTCGTTCACGGAGCGTCTCCACGCATGGACGAGAGCACACACCAACTGTTTCGGATGGCGAAGAGACCAACGCGTTAGACGGTCAGGCGTCCGGCTCCGATAACGACGACAGCGCCGACTCGGAGTCATCTGCAGACGACGAGGGAATCACCATGCTCGTCCCTGACATGGGGGTGGAGAGTGCCTCCCAGGCGGGACGCTCACCCCGCAGCGCGAGTATAGATGCAGACATGGATCTAGAGACGGCATCTTCGGACGGTGAAGGATACGATGTGCCCCGGGTTACTCCTGCTCTAGACCCTCGAGCGTTCACGGATGCCATCGACGGACCACTGTCTGAAGACATGGAGCCTACATCACCCAGTTTACCGTATGCTACCAAAGTGCGAGTGTCAATGGATGTGGACAACGACGATGAGTCATCTGTGCTCGCCGTTGCTCCCCAACATCCGAATGGAGAGCTTCAGGAGGGAGTCTTGGGGGTTGCTGACGGCCATCCCGACATACGACCTTGCGCACATCCTCCCACAGTGGTTCATTCTGCATCCCCGAAACTCTCCAATAACGGTACGGTCCTTCTCAATGACTTGACAGCCGACGGGACTGCCCCATCCATGTTGGGTGTTACCTCTGCCGTGATCGACACGCCGAATTCAACCGAACCCTCTGTTCATGTTTTTGGGGCCCCAGATCTACCCTCGGGCGTTGTAGCACTAGCCGGTGACGAAGACGTGCCGGAGGATGAAGTAGAGGAGGACACATCGATTCCGTACTATCTGCGACCCTACGCGGTTGCTCCGGTCGAATGGGACCCGCAGACCAAAGTGAAGCCACCGCTGCTACTCCGAGGTACACTACGTCCGTATCAACAGGCGGGCTTAGAGTGGCTGTCTAGCATCCATACGCGCAACTTGAACGGTATCTTGGCTGACGAGATGGGACTCGGGTAAGTGTCAATTGGCTGTGGAACTATGGCTTGGCGTCTCATTGCGTGCTGCAGGAAAACCATTCAGACGATCGCTCTGCTTGCTCACCTCGCCTGCGATCGTGGCATATGGGGTCCGCATCTGATTATCGTCCCTACGAGCGTGCTTCTAAACTGGGAGATGGAGTTCAAGAAGTTTCTGCCGGGGTTTAAAGTGCTTAGCTACCATGGGAACACGAAACAGCGGAAGGAGCTGCGCCAGGGGTGGAACAACAAGTACCATTTCAACGCCTGCATCACGTCGTACACACTCGCCAGCCGGGACTCGCACGTCTTCAAGCGCAAGAGATGGTACTACATGATCCTCGACGAGGCGCATATGATCAAGAACTTCAAGTCTCAGCGGTGGAATATCCTGCTTATGTTTCGGTCGTTTCGTCGGCTCCTCCTAACGGGCACCCCACTACAGAACAATCTCACTGAGCTGTGGGCGCTGTTGCAGTTCCTGATGTCTGGTACAGATTTTGCGAACCTCAAGGAGTTCGGTGATTGGTTTGCAAGTGAGTGGCAAGTCCTTGGGCAACGGGTAATCAGCTAAATGTGACCATAGATCCCCTGGAGAGAGCCATTGAGCTCGGCGCTATCGATGACGAGACCCAGCAACGTGTGTCGAAGCTTCACACAGTCCTGCGACCATACCTTCTTCGTCGTCTTAAACGCGATGTCGAGAAGGAGCTGCCACAGAAGTACGAGCATATCGTGATGTGCCATCTGTCGAAACGCCAGCGCTTCCTGTACGACGAGTTCATGGCCCGCGCGGAGACCCGCCACGACCTGCAGTCCGGTGTATACCACAAGATTGCGAACATTCTCATGCAGCTTCGTAAGGTCGTCAACCATCCCGATCTCTTCGAGGTTCGACCAATTGTCACATCATTTGCGATGCCGCGTTCTGCCGTGGCAGACTACGAGATCAAAGAACTGCTCGTCCGTCGCCGTCTCTTCGGAGAGTCTGACGAGGACAAGCTAAACTTCGACTTTCTGAATCTGAAGTTTATTGATCTCGTCGGAGTATCCGAGATTGCTGCTCGAGAGACAAGTCGGCTTGATGCGACCATCTTCCTCCCCATGATCACCGAGGTGCCCGGGGAGCCTCCTCCACGAGACATGCGTACGATCTCCGGCTTCAGGAAGTACAGGGAGTATCAACAGCGTGCTGCTACAATCGCGCGGTGGGCCCAGATCGGATACATAAACCGTCATCGATGCAGCCGCATGCCCGTATACAGTGCGGAGACGCTCACGTTGCTCCAGCGCTGCTATAACCCTCTCCTTCCTGTATACGTTCGAACTAATCCTGCCCTGTATCTGTCTACCCCCGAGAGAGCTCGGTCCGCTGTCAAGTCCTATGCTCAACGGGCAGAGGAGATAGCATCCACCATCGACCGTTTCGCATTTGCCACCCCGAATGTCGTTGCTCGAGACTTGCCCGGTCTCGCACTCTCTGGTCTGCCACAGCAAGTCATCGAGCGGACCAAGGATCCCCAATTTGACGGGCCTCTTCACCGTGCCAGTGTCAAGCTCCAGATTGCGTTTCCCGACCCTTCGTTGCTCCAGTACGACTGTGGGAAGCTGCAGGTCCTTGCTAAGCTCCTCCGCGAACGCAAGGCAGGTGGGCACCGCATTCTCATATTCACACAAATGACGCGGATCCTCGACATTCTGGAGACGTTCCTGAATCTTCACGGGTATCTGTATCTGCGGCTTGACGGCGCGACGAAGATTGAGGACAGACAGTACATCACGGAACGATTCAACTCGGACCCGCGTATCTTCTGCTTCATCTCGTCTTCGCGGTCAGGGGGTGTTGGTATCAAGTACGTTCCCCCGACTTCACGTTGTCATCTTAGCTGTTAACGCTCGTGTTGTAGCTTGACTGGCGCAGACACGGTCATCTTCTACGACAGCGACTTCAACCCGCAAATGGACCGCCAATGTGAAGATAGGTTAGTCGTCTTCTGCCCGCCCTCGCTCTTCCGAGACACAGAGCCACTGACACTGACTGACCACCTCTCCCTGCAGAGCCCACCGTATCGGCCAGATCCGCGACGTGCACATCTACCGGTTCATCTCGCAACACACAGTCGAGGAGGCCTTACTGCGCAAGGCGAACCAGAAGCGCTCGCTCGACGACATCGTCATCCAGAAGGGCGAGTTCGACTGGCGCACGCTCTTCGCGGACACGAACGAGGGTGCGCTCACGCGCGCGCTGGGCGAGTTCGAGGACGTCGAGGACGCGCAGGCCGCGCAGATCGCCGCGCGGGAGGAGATGCAGATGGCGGATGAGGACAAGAGGGACTTTGAGGCCGAAGCTGGGTCAGGGAGTGCGGGTGCCAATGGGGCGGACGCCCGGCACAAGCAGCCGGGGCAGGTGTCGGTTGTGGAGAATGCTACCAAGGACACACGTCGCACGGAACAGCGGACAGAGGCTCTCGGTGCGAACGATGTCTTGGTGGATACCGCTAGTGTTGTGGAGGGCGTGGCGGGTGCCGGTGAGGATGGAGGCGAGGGTGCGGTTGAGGCCGACTGCGACGATGAGGAAGAGGAAGGTCGCACGATCGATGACTACATGATTGACTTCGTGCGTTGTGACTCGGAGTTCTTCGCTACTGCTGATTGGAACGTGTAGTATTGCTCTCGTATCTGTAAGGTTCTCGTCATCTACATGGTATATTCTAATATAGTGTATCCGTGGTTGTATGCATGTCTCTACGCATTATGTTTCGTAATGTCATCCCTAGTCTTGCTTGCTGCATGAGTGCTTCGCAGCAACGATTCGCACGCAAGGAGGCAGGCAATCCATCCATCCGGCCAACTCCATCTCCTAGCCCCAATCCCAAGCGAAGACCATAAACCCTATACACCTAGACCCGATGCTCGACATACACCTCCCCAACAAGCACCGCACAACCAACGGCCATCGCGACGGCCGCGAGCGGGAAATTGAGCGTCGCAAACTGGCGCGGGCGGACGTGGATCCCCTTCTGGCGGAGGATCGCGCGCCAGAGCAGGCCGGCGAGCGACGCCCCAAACGCGAGCGTGAACGCGCCAAAGTTGGAGCCGAGCGCGAGTGCGTAGAGCGCGCCGTCGCGCGTGCGAGGGAAGGCCGAGAGCGTGTCCGCATCCGCGGCCGTGGCCGTGGGACTAGTGTTGGGGTTCGCAATGGGGGCGGGGTCTGTGCGGGCGGCCCAGAGCTGGAGGACGCGTGCGAGGAGGATCGTCGCGCCGATGTTTGTGCCGAAGAACTGCAGATGCATAATGCGGAGAAGAGAGGAGAAGAGGGGAGGTGGTGAGGTCAGCACGTACCGCCGCGACCCAGCCGGGGGAGTGAGAGAAGAACACGAAAGAGGGGACGAGGACGAGACTCACGTTACACAGCAGACAGGACAAGAACCCCATCCCGCCCACCGCACCGACTGCGCCGGTCTTGCGGACCCACGCGGCCCACCAGCGGGCAAAGAGCTCAACCCAGCCCATCGCCGAGAGGCCCTGGACGAGGACGAACATAAGGAAGGCGAAGGGGAGGAGCGCGACGGGGAGCCGCTCGGCGGGGTGCGTCACACCGTCGGGAAGGCCCGTGTCAGGCGCGCGAGCGCAGATTGGAGGGATGCGAGTGGAGGGAGGAGGTGCGAGGCGGAACAAGGGGAGGATGCGGATATGGGGAGTGTAGATGGGGGTAGGGGAGGAGATGCTTTGAGGGCGAGAGGTCCGGTACCGGTGGGAAGGGAGAGCGATGAAGGGGAGCCGGAGCCGGAGCCGGGGTTGGGAGCGAGGGTGGGTGTGCGCGAGCTGAGTTCTTGGAGCTCGTGTTGCTCTTGTCGGACTCTGGCGTGTGGCTCGGCTTGCAGCTCTGCGGGGGGCACGACCTCCCCATCTGCGTCGCGCGGTTCTTCTGTCTGTCTCTGTAATTCGACTTTCTGTCTAAATCTGTGTGTAGCCCAGTCGTAATGGAGATCTCGTAGAAGCATGATCACAGCCGGGTACTTCGACTTTCCGTCTAGATCCGTGTGTAGCCCAGTCGTAATAGAGATCCCGTAGAAGCATGATCACAGCCGGGGGGACGGTGGCCTGCCACACCGGCACGTCGATCGTGCTCACCCCAACTAGTACCCCGAGTGTCACGAGCAACAGCGCGCTCCCGAAGACCGCCCCGCGCTTGTCGACAAGCGTCGCGCGCATCTCCGCGTCGGTGAGCCCAATGTCGATGCGGGGAGGAATCAGAGTACGTGAGCGGAACATGAAGAGGAGGACGGGGAAGACGCATATGGCGGCGGCGAGGAAGGGTAGGACAACGTGCGCGGCGTAGGAGAGGAAGGAGACGTTGAACGCTCCGGAGAGGACGAGGTTGGTCGGGTTCGAAGAGACGAGCACGACGGACGCTGTATGAAGGAGGGATCAGTGACATGTGAGAACGAACACGGACTGTCGGAGACGTTCAGTCAATGTAAGGGTGTGAATGAGGTCTGTCCGAAAGGATATAACATGGCGGAAACAGTTTGTGATCTGTGCTATGTGAGGAAACTAGAACCAACCCATGTTAGCTGCAGCGAACTGCGAGAAGATCCATGCCGTGGGCGGAGTGATCCTGCAATCAGGTAAATGAGGGATATGAATAATACCGCGACGGATAGGAGACGACTGGTACCTACCCTGCGACTCTTGTGAAATATGCGAGGAAGGCGGTGCCTGATAGTATAACTGGATCCTGCAAGGCGGAATGAGCACCTGATTGTGGATAAATGGGGCACTGTTTGCAACTCACATTACCAACAATGACGCCGGAGACGAGGAAGAAGATATAAAGGTAGGTGAACAATCTGGGCCCAGATGAGCCACCCTTCCTGGCAACCCAGAAGGCCAGGAACCTGAAGAGACCGGTTGCATCCAATGATATCGAGATGTACGCCTGAAATGTGGAGTGGTCAGTGCAATTGAGTTAACTTTCAATCGATCTCGGAGCGACGAATAGACGGACTAAGGAGATGAAAAGGGCCATGATGTTCAGAGGTTTGATTCCGCTCGTGCCGACAATGCCATCGCGGAGCGTCTTGCCATCGAACGCGCCCGTCGCGAGGAGGAGGAGGACAGATATGAGCGGGACGGTGATGAAGTTGAGAGGGACATGCCGTGTTTTGCAGGGCGCATGACCGTCGTGGGCAAGTCGGAGGACGGTCAGCACATGGTCGGTAGTCTTGAGCAGAAACAAGGGGACCGGCACACGTAGTGGGAAGATGACAGCCAAGTCTGCAAGATGCGTTAGCAAATGCTAGTTATGTAGTTATGGTGACAACAAAGCAGAAAAGACGAACTGGAGAGAAAGAAGAGGACCAAGGTGAGGACGGCTTGCCAGCTCCCGACAGACGGGGATGTCGATGAGGGCTGACTAGTCTGCAGAATAGTCGCAATGTCTTCGATGTGAGGCATAGCGTAGCGCGAGGAGAACTCGAGTTGGTAATAGCTGCAGAAGAATACATTTTGTCTTGCACTCCTCTCAGCCACGGCTATGACGTAACGAAATTTTATAAGTAGTGTCACAGAGTAAACAGTTCCGTGGTATTTACTAGCAAGGAGGTAGCATGGTCCTCAGCTAGACAAAGCGCACGTTCGAATACTCGAGCCAGAGAACAGCCGATCCTCCTCGAACAAACATCAATTGCAACTCAGTGGTCCCGTCAGAGATACTTATACTGTATCTGCAGCACAAACATGACCAAATGAAAGCAACGCGTACACATAGACAAACAACGCGGACGCGTTCCTCCGAGTCCGAATTGCTCAACGCCCTGACTGGCACCCAGCACCCCAGTCAGCCTGAATCCTCGACCGATATCTAAAACTTTGCGAGCTCTATATACTCACCCTGCTACCGTTTTGCCTATCACAACAACAAGGCCGCCGCTCTCATCCCAGTCGACGTTCGCGGCAGCCTCTGACATACCATGCCCAGTGCCAGTGTCGCTGCTCGAAGTCGGATCTCCAGAGAAGCTCGTGCAAGTCCACGATCGTCTTGATACTGATGACATGCGCCGATGATGTCATAGGTACAATACTTTGGACCTGACGCTGTCATCTACTAGGCAAATAGCTGTGTATACAAGGTGAGGGCCCGGGTCACTTCTAACTTCCCCGCACACTCGTGCACCGCACCATCGACTCGATGTGAGGTATTAATGTGTGTGTATTAAGTGTAGTGACTAACTTCTGCGCACACTCGTGCACCGCACCGTCGACTCGATGTGAGGTAGTAATGTGTGTGTATTAAGTGTAAGTTATATGCAAGATCATGAGTACATCCGGAGCCATATGCATGTAGTGAGTGATGTCCGTTCGCCTGCTAGATGGAATAGTCCAAGATTACCTATAGTATGCGCGTACGACCATATATTGTCCCATATCCAACATCTCAGACACGGAGTTCGACCAGTCCGTTGTCAACCTGGATCACGAGCGCGTTCTGTACCTTGTCCACCTCCGAGTTCTCGCTGTTAGCCAAGCCTTGTTCCTCGTTGTCCTCGGCGTCAGACTGCACCGCAGGT
>KN050177.1:0-34963 GCA_000743315.1 Lignosus rhinocerotis TM02
ACGGGGCATAAACTCGTAACCATTGTGTTACATTAGATGAATCAAGCTCTTAAATTTTGCTGGAGCACATGACAGAACTATGAAGGATGTCGATGGATGCCTAGGGCCAATTAGTCTCCCCTAGGCAGACAATGAGGACCTATTGACAAGAGGGAGGGACGGTCCTTCAAAAGGGCCAATGTGTAGACTACATATGAATGGACTGTGGTATTCATACACCCGCGGCGTTCATGACTCTATGGAACTGTTCAGTTCGCCAAGAACCATAACATGATCAAAAACCCGGCCGTAATTGCATTCCGGAGTCTTGCGTTGTGACTACTCCATCTACATCACATTCTGCTTGAACACTTCCCGCCAGCCATTGTGTCTACGTTCATAGACTTATCATACATAGCTCACCTTGGGACCTCATGAGTGTGACTTTAATGGACTTGCAGATGGCGTGCGTAGCATTGCGCTTACCCGCAAGTTCTGTCCTGGACTGAAAGTTCACGGTGCACGTGAGCAGTGACAGAAGAATGTCATTCGATTTGAAGCTGGCACTGACGACCGAACCAGTGGAATCGGACAATGCTGAGGTAGCTGTTCATTTTGACAAGATGATTACTGACAGAACATATCAGTACCCGTCTGAGCTAGATGTGAGGCACTAAACGAGATAGATATACTCCAATTATTCTCGTACGTGAGATTGTGTTGGGAAAGAAGACGGATCGTGACGGTCTTGACATGGTCGAGGTAGTAGCCGATGGGGATCCGGACTCTTCGTTCATGAACGTTTGAACATTTCGAGGACCTTCCCGTACGACTCGGCTTGCGAAACAGCAAGAATGTCGGGGTAGCCAAGGCCATTACCGCGGCACTAGGCTGCTCCACCGCGTTGGTGGAGTGGTGCTATGTTCCGGAAATTGTGTCTGGTTGTGTGTTAGGCCCAGCGACCCAAGCTACAGCCGAATGTAGCAAAGATCACAACAGAGCGTATTTGAGGGAGGAAATTCATAAAGTTACGTCGCCATCAGTTCAAGTAAAATTCGTAAAGATAAAATAGAGTGGGGCAGACCCCATGAGCATCTGGTACCCTGGATTGCTTCATATGGACTCAGGTTGCGCATGGTCTGCTGTGCTCTCTCGACATAGTTGCATACCACCCTTGGATTATGTAAAAAGACCTCGAACCTGAAATTCAAGTAGGTGGAGCTCTTTCTTGAGTCATGATTTACTGATACATACTAATGATTTCTGATACACACTCCCTCAAATACGCTCCAACCAGAGATAGTGCTGTACAGCTGATATCGTGCAATCAATACTCAACAGCAGCGCTTGCGATTCTGCAGCAGAGCCTGCCCCTACGTGGATTATGTAAAAAGACCTCGAACCTGAAATTCAAGTAGGTGGAGCTCTTTCTTGAGTCATGATTTACTGATACATACTAATGATTTCTGATACACACTCCCTCAAATACGCTCCAACCAGAGATAGTGCTGTACAGCTGATATCGTGCAATCAATACTCAACAGCAGCGCTTGCGATTCTGCAGCAGAGCCTGCCCCTACGAGGGCGAACATAGAGCTACTGAAACCATGTTGGGATAGTCACCGTGAGAGAGAGAGAGCTCGGAATTGTCAAACACGAGGTGCATGGCCTGTAGTTGATAGTACTCACACTTCAAGTCGTCGTCTAGCAGCTAGCTACAATACTATTAGTATGTGCAACTGTACATGTGAACAAACTGGCATCCCTCACCAGAAAAGGTGTAGAGGTTACGTAAGCATTCGACCCTTGTCGAACTTGAAATTGAGTACTCATGCAGGAGGCTACCGCCTTGACCAACCCGCACCATGTCCTCCAGTATTGAGCTCATCAATCCCAAGGCGGAAAGTGTCAGGAGGGCCGCCGCACTCCAGGTTTGTCTAGTTGTTTTTGCCTGTGACACAAGCTAACTAGACCAATGCGTTCACTAGGTGAATACGACCGGCGCGATGGGTCTTGCAAATGTGGTCAAGGGCAATCTAGGTGCGAGTTGACTTGACTCTTCAATGTAATCACAATGAACGCCTTCCACAGGGCCTCGGGGTACTCTTAAAATGCTCGTTGATGGTGCTGGACAAGTCAAAATGACCAAAGACGGCAAAGTTCTCCTCTCCGAGATGCAGATACAAAATCCCACTGCTGCTATGATCGCTCGTACTGCTGTTGCTCAGGACGATCAAGTCGGAGATGGAACCACCTCTGTTGTTCTCCTTGTCGGCGAACTCCTCAAGCAGGCCGATCGATACATCTCGGAAGGCGTCCATCCGACGGTCATCGCGGAAGGATTTGACATTGCGAAGAAGGAGGCGTTAGCTGTACGTCTCAAGAGTATTCTCCTGTTCGTGTCAAGGCTGATCTCAGGCCCGTGTCAGTTCCTAGACAAGTTCAAGAGACCCATGAGTCTCGATCGACCAATCTTAATCAACGTTGCATACACTTCCCTTGCCACCAAAGTAAATTCCGCCCTCGCCAAACAGTTGGCATCCGCAGTGGTGGATGCTGTGCTGACAATCCGACCACCTTGTCCGTCTCCTGGTTAGTCATGTATGTGGCTCATAACATGTTTGTCCCCTGATCACCCTTCCCTAGATTCTATTGATCAGTTCCGCGATCCTATTGATTTGCACATGGTGGAGATCATGAAGATGCAGCATCGAACAGCTTCAGATACCCAGCTCGTTCGTGGCCTTGTGCTCGATCATGGAGCAAGACATCCCGACATGCCCAAACGTGTAGAGAACGCCTACATTCTGACTTTGAATGTCAGCCTTGAATATGAGAAGACGTGCGTAGTATCGTGTCGTCTCTCTCCATTCGTCGATGCTGACTCTTCCAAACAGCGAGGTTAACTCTGGTTTCTTTTACTCGTCAGCTGAGCAGCGTGAAAAGCTTGTCGAGTCCGAGCGACGGTTTACCGACGCAAAATGCAAGAAGATTGTCGAACTCAAGAACCTCGTTTGCGACCAGGCCGTTGAGAGCAGGGAGAAGAAGAAGAACTTCGTGGTCATTAACCAGAAGGGTATTGATCCGTTGAGTTTGGACATTCTTGCCAAGAACGGCATCCTTGCCCTTCGGCGCGCAAAGCGGCGTAACATGGAACGGTGCGTCCCACATAACTCACTGCGGTGGATACGCCTCAATGTTTTACTCTTGTCAGATTGCAGCTCATCTGTGGTGGTGTAGCTCAGAACTCTGTTGACGATCTCACGCCCGACATCCTTGGATGGGCAGGGCGGGTATACGAGCATACCCTCGGCGAGGAGAAGTTCACTTTTGTCGAGGAGGTGAAGGATCCGAAGAGTGTTACTCTACTCATCAAGGGCCCCAATACGCACACGATTCAGCAGACACAAGATGCGTTGCGCGACGGACTTCGCGCCGTGAAGAACGCACTTGAAGATGAGGCGCTCGTTCCTGGCGCTGGTGCGTTCGAAGTTGCCTGCGCGGCACACCTCAACGGACCAGTGAAGAGGTCCGCAAAGGGGCGCGCGAAAATGGGTGTGCAGGCTTTCGCCGAGGCATTGTTGATCATTCCGAAGACGCTAGCTGCAAATGGCGGTTTCGATGTTCAGGACGTGGTAGTTGCTCTACAGGTCTACAGTGCCTCTTCTTCCGCTTCAACCTCTTGCTTATTGGCTTTTGACGGTTGTAGGACGAGCAAGCTGAGGGCAACGCAGTTGGCCTCGATCTTGAATCTGGCGAGCCATTTGATCCTACTGTTGAGGGTGTCTGGGACAATTATCGGGTAAAGAGGCAAATGCTCCATTCATGGTGTGTCCGTTGTGATACAAGTGTTGCCCAGCTGACAAGATTTCGCTCAGTTCGGTCATCGCGGTCAACTTGCTTTCAACAGATGAGATCTTGCGGGCGGGTCGTAGTTCACTCAAACCAGACGGGCAGCAATGAAGGGACGATGAACTGAGTAGATGTACTGATACAGTAGCTTTCAAACCAGAATTCTCCCACCCGCGGTTGGACGCGAGCCCAAACTAATCGCCATTACTACCCGAGATGCTCTCGAGCGCGGTATTACATACAGGTACACAATCAGGGGCGATGGAGGTCGGTATATGCTAACAGTGAGTAGATCAGCACGAGGCAAGCAGCATCGGGAATCATCAGAACAGAACATGCACGGAGAGCGAGGCGTAAAGGTACAATAAGGAGCAATAAGAAAGCGCAAACCATTGTTCTTGTGGTTCCTGTGTCCAACACATTGTCTGGTGTTCAACACTACACGTTTGAAATGAGAACACTAAATCCCTCTAGTCCGTTTCGTCAGAGCTACCACTGTCCCAGCCCGCCCGCATCAGCTTAGTCGGTGCTGGCGAGATGTCAGCAGACACTGTGACCGTAGTGCCGTGGAAAGTGTGCATAAAAGGAGGGATGTTCTTGGGAAGAAGAACTGTCTGCTTCCACGCCATGCCCGGTGATTTCTGTGGAGAAGGGGCAGGGAGCGTAAGCGAGTTAGCTGAGGTAGGCCGCGAGTCTGAGCTGGAGGGAAGCGGGTCAGGCACGGACACAAGCCGCTCGACACTCCGCTCAGAATCGTCAGTCAGGTCGACAAGTGCAGAAGACGCCGAGGACGAACGCCGGCCAGGCTTGAAGACCGACAGCATGCTGGGCCGAAAGCCCTCCTGCGCAAGATATGAGCATCAGCGAGGGGAATGCTGTTGGCGTGAACCGAGTTCATGAGCTCACCTCTTCGGAAGATGCACCAGGATCGATGCTTCCGCGAGCAGGGCGATCGGGGTCGAGAGGCCCGTCATCCGGTTCAGCCTCAAAGAGCTCACCAAAGCTCGCGAGCGAGGTTCGCGAGGACGTCTTCGAGAGCAAGAGATTGGCATTATCCACAGATTCAGGTCCAGCCTCGTCAGCTCCTGCTGACGGTGTGGGAGCCCATCGGCGCCTAGCCATGTTGAGGGGATTAGGTTTGAAGAGGGCACCCGGGAATGCGGACTTGACCATCAACTTGGGATGGGTGAATACCCGGTCACTCGAATCCGACTCGATCGCAGCGTCGTCCTCATGTTCTGCGAAATCTTCCGCACCATGCTGATCATCAATCATAACCACAGATTGATCAACGTCGTCCTCAGGGACAGCAGGTAAATCCGTGTCGTCAATTGTTGGAGATTGACAACAGAACGTGACCTGAGTGAGTTGAATCTCTACCTGATCTTCGGGAGGTACCGACGATGTCCACTTGCGGCGGGCGAATGTAAGAGGATTGGGTCGCGACAAGAGACCCGCCCCGCTTTTCACAGCGGTCATTCGGGGACGCCGGAACATGGTCGGCTCAACCTCGTCCTGCGATGCCGAACCATCTTCGTTCTCGTTCGATGCTGCGGACAAGTCTGTCTCTTCTCCCTCGATCTTCACCTGAGGCTCCTCATCGGACTCAACCCTGCGGCGCTTCCCTCGGTCTTCGTCACCGTCCTCCCGTTCGTCGAGTGATCGTTTGTGGGAGGAAGATGGTCCATCGTCACTGCAGCCCTCGACGTCTACTCGAACGCTATCACCTTCGCCATCACCGGCATTGTCGCCCGCCTTCGAGCGCGGCTTTGGCCTCTTCGTGCGCAAAGTACGCCGACCGCCAGCACTGAACTGGAAGTTCTTCCGCATGAACTTACCGTTCGTGGTAGCCTTCTTTCCGAATCTGCCATTTGCCTCGCGCGGTTGTGATGCAACGGCGAGCGACTTCGGCGTGGGCAGCTTCGGACCCGGCTCGGTCTTGATGAGGACAGGGGTTGCGGGTACAGAAGGTAACTCAGTACCTGTGCTTCGTAGGTGACGCTCGTTGGGTGGGGTGTGCGGAGGGCTAAGGGACGACTCTGAGGGATGGGAGGATTCGGATGAGGCAGACGCTGTTGAAACAGGGGCCTTAGGAGAACCAGCGATGGAAGGGGCACCCTTACTCTTTGGTGGTGGCTCGCTTTCGCGCATTTTAAGGCTCGGAATGCGTGTACGACTGCTGCGACGTTCCCGAACACCAAGGAGCTTGCGTGCTTCGTTTGACATGCCCACCTTATTCTTGGGCGGGCGTCCACGTCCTCGGTTTTTTGAGGCGTGTTCAACTTTCGGACGCTTAGGAGAAGGGGCTTCCTCTGCCTCCACGCTACGTTGTCGTTTTGACGGCCTCTTCTCGGCCGCAGAAGTGGCACGAGTTGACGCGGCATTGGAAAGCTTGTGATTCAAAGCAGCAAGGTTCTTATGGGAGAGGTACGCAGGCGTTATGCTCCTGTTGTCTCGCGGGGTGGGAACAAAAGCAGGGGTACCATCCATGGACATACGTTCTGGCCAGCGACATGCATAGATGGCGTAGTGACGCATACACCTGTTGCGCAGATGCCGCGGGTTACCATTCACCATCCATGGGTTGGATGAATCTGATACGCACCTGGGGCATTCTTGGTTAACCTGCTTGCGGGGCCTCCCTCGCTTTCCCGTCTTCTCCGGCTGCCCATTCCACACAACTTTGTCTTCCACGGAAATCACGGGCAATACGTTCTTGCATGTCATACATATTGGTAGGAGTTTCCCGTCGACACCGCGAGGTCCATCTTGAGGTTTCTTGACAGCCGCGTTGGGTGGATCGAAAGGCGCTGGCACCACGGGTCGCTTTCGCAACAAGCGACCTTCCATCTCCGGGTCTTCCTTCGCTTGGCCTTTGAGATCCACCGTATCGGCCGTCGAATCAGGGGCAGAGGTAAATACCTTGCCTTTGCGGTCGTGCATGGGCGTGCTCAGGCGCGACGCAGACGATGCAGCGTCGCCACGCGCACGCAGACGTGAAGAGGAGCGCAGAGTAGGACCATCCACAATAGAGCCGTTGTCGGACGTGAGCGGAGGTGTCTCTAGCTGACGGACTGCTGAGGCGGAACGCGAGATAGTCTCACGCTCCTTCCCTTTGCCCTTGCCGTTGAGACTCACGCTGAAACCATCCAGCTCGGAAGCAGCCCTCGCCTTTTGAGCGCGAGTGGAGATGCTATATGGCGTTACTTTTCTGGGTGTCGAGACGGCGGAGGCTGAGCAACTCTCGGCGACAAGCGTCTCACTATCCGGGGTGAGCAAACCGGTGTGCGTTGACGAGCCAGCGATAGCAGGACCGGCAGAGGAAGAGCGCGGCACAGAGGTGAGTTCCGATGTGGCGTCGGGTTCGGCCTCAGCCTCGGCCTCGATATCTGCTTCAGAGTCATCAACACCATCTTCTTCCTCGTCGGGGAGCACCGCATATACTCCGCGTCGAGTACGGCGCTCATTGACATTAATGGCAGCGCGTGCGGAACTATCTTCCTGATCCGTGGTCCAATCGGATTCGCTGTCGGAAGAAGAGCTATCAGGAGAAGAACCAGAGTCGGAGAGTTCGTCGTCAATTTGCGGTGCGTAACCACCACGCTTGTTGACCTCACAGGTGTGACAGAGGCAGTGGCGGTTATTGCGACCGACTGCGTAGGAAGACGTGGAAGGGTAAGAAGGCGGCCAACGGTCGACATGAGTGTCAGCGATGCATGAGAAGCACTCACAGTATCCATCGCCATAGTGCGCGGTTACTTCCTCTCCAACACCTATGTGCTTGATAACACGGAACGTGATATATCGTCCCTCCCGGAAGAGCTCAACGTTGTGATCACAGTCGTGCTGAAAGATGCACGCCGACAGGTAGATATGAATGTGCATGCAAGGGAGTAGCGATGATCAGCGTATATCGCTCATGCATGTGTCGCCTACCACGACAGCCGTAGCGAGATGGTAAACGAACTTACGTTCACAAACCGAGCCGGCCCCAGAAATAAATGGTTCTTCTTGAGCTGCTTGGAATGGATGACACTGAAGTCGCGACGAATGCCCACACCCTCGGCTTGGCCAACGTCGGTGCCCTTGAGCTCCTTATCCTCTTCCTCGGTTAAGTCGGCCATTGAGCCTTTGAGCTCGGATATGACGGTGCCAGGGGCGAGAGGGCGAGTGGCGAGGATGCATAGCTCCGACTTGCCAGTGCGATGTGAATATCTAGATGTGTGGGCGATCTCGATCGAACCAGATGGTAGGTAGAGCTCGAAGTAACGCGATGCATGGCTGGACGTGAGGGAAGAAGCGTGTCAGCGGGCGCGGACGACGGAGATAGCGATAGGTTACATACGTGGCGAACGCGTTGATCTGCTTCTGGGTGTAGGTCCGGATGTAATAGCGGACCGCGGTAAGTCTAGGAGGAATAGATGAGAGTGGGCAAGGATGAGAAGGGAGAGTAAGGGGTTCAGCACGCACGATAGGAGGCCATCAACAGCCTGGCGGATGGCGGTTTGGCTTGGACCCTTGGAGATAACCAACTGGGCGCGTCGAAAAAGAGGTTAGGTGGTGAGGGAGATGTTGAGAGGTCGTAGGGAAGAGGAGAGGGAACAATGAGGCACTCACACGTCGGACGATCTGCATTAACTCTTCTGAATCTGTCTTTGGGAGCCTCCTGGAGGGATCCATCTTGTGCACGACAAGCGGGAAGCCACCGGTGCCTAGTTTCTCGACCAGAAGGTGGCTTAGAAAGTCATCGTCGCGCGAGAGGTCGCGCATGTTCATAATCTTGGTGGGCCGCCATGCTCCCTTGAGGATGGACGAGCGGGAGCTCGCCGCAGGAGGCATCGTGGACGATGGGGTCCGAGCGCGCGTGCAGGAGTCGGACGGAACGCGTGAGGAAGGGAAGATGGGGAGGCGGGGAGAGATGGAGGAGAAGAGAGAGAGAGAGACGCAGTGGCAGAGGAGAGACACACGCGACGTGTTGCGGACCGCCCGCGCAACTGTCACCGTTGGGAATTCCGGCCAAGACGCTCGTGAGAGAGACAAGACGCCCAGCGCCCGACTCAGCCTTTTTTATATCTGCATATCATCTACATTTTTACTGTACATACATATCTCCGCCTGCCTTCTTTACCAATACGATGTGTATTGGGCCAAGCAAGGCCATAGCAACAACAAACCCCCCATACGAATACAACGCATGGCCAAGAATCAGCCTCACTCAACACTCGTACTCCCCATTCCCGGTCCCGCATGGGTGAGACATAGTCATCATACAGCGATGCAGTAGTAGTAGAAGATAGAACATGCGTCCACGTCAACAACATAACGGAGGTTTTGAGAAGACTACAGCACGTCGCATCGCACTCCATGGCTGCCACACTCCCTCCCAAGCCAGAAAGTGAGCTATCAAACCCGCATTACATCACGCGATGCACTTAGGCCGCGTGTGCGTGCTTCTGCTTGCCAGTCCTGATCTTCCTCAGGTAAAACTGCATCCACATGTGATACCCGTCAACCGTGTGTTCCCCGACCCATACATGTCACTGTCTGAGAACGCACCTCAAGTTCCCGACCTTCAAGAATATAACCATCTGCACGACCCGACTGGCCAGGTCGGCTGCTGATAACCGCGTACAGCCGGCCGGCGGCGAATTGCGTCTCCAGTAGAGGGTCAATCTTAGCATCTACACAGAGGAAAGAATGACGTGAGACCTCATCACGTCATAGTGAGCAAGAAAAGTACAACATGCCCTTCTTGCGTTCCTCAAGCTTGCGCTGTACGTGCTGGGATTGCTTTTTCTCCTCCTCACCATCAGCAGGAGCATCTTTCTTGGAGCCCCTCTTGGTAACAGGTTGGGCATACTGTATGAAGGTAAGGGTGTCAAACCGGATATAAGGGTGTTGGTGAATGGGAATGAAACGTACGTGAGCCTCGTACCACTGACGGAAGGGAGTCGCATCGACCTGGATGATGGCGCTCTTTACAAGTGTGTTTGTCCGGACAAGCTCATTGTTGGAAGCGTTGTACACCTTGGAGCAAAGTGCGAAATTAAAAATCCGAGAAAGAGGATCAAGTAAAACATATGTCGAAAATGCATTGTCGCAGTTGGCAATATGAAACGTAAATACGGGCAACTCACAACACCGATAATCCTAGTCTTTCTAGTAACGTGCTCGCTTCCCCAGGCGAAGTTGCCCGAGTCGAGACGGAGAGCGCGGTACTTGAGGTTGCCACCGCGAACACGAACGGTGTGGATGCGCTTGGGACCCAATTTGGTATTAGCGGCTTGACGACCGAGCTCGAACTTTCGCTTCTTGCGGTAATGAGGGCGCTGAGCCCCCGTGTGTGAACGCTTGTGCCGGGAGGAACGGGAGATACCTGCGAATTACGAGGGAATGGGAAGAACGAGGAGGATGGCACGATGGACAGAATACGAAGAACAAAACATTAAGCGTGGATCAGCTTTGACAGAACATAGAAGACAGTAAAGGACAAGTTCACTGACCCATGTCGGATGTTCTGGAGGCTTGAGGAGATGAGTGTCCTGTGTAGCCGATGGATTGTGGATGGGCGATTACAGTTCACAGAACAAGGTTTTGATATCAGTTGAGCTCCGACTGAATGCTCAGCCACTGTGAGGCTAGGCGCTTATGTACTTGACTTCGTTGTTGACGAAACTTCTTGTGCTCAGGATACACGGTCGTCGTCTCGCGATCGCAAACGGTGACGGTAACGTCAACCATATAAACCCCACTGTCTATCAGCCTGCAGTTCTTCACCAACTTTCTACCACTCCAAAGACCTCTCACCTTCACCAATTTGCTCACGTAGTTAACCATATACAGACATTCTATGGATCACCACACGCAGACGTTCCTTGCGATAGCCTCACGCACGATGACCGCCATCTCAAGATCAAGACTGAGTGTTCTTCCAGTTCTCCGTCAGATTCCGTCTTATCTCCACCTTCGATGCCGTCTGCGATTGTTGTGGGACTGCGTTCTCTGCCGGGCATGTGCTATCTCGTCGAACCCGAACAGTCGATGCCTCCTCTTTCTTGCTCGCCGCTCTATTCTGTCATCTCACATCCAGTGCAGTGGGGACGTTCAGTGCAGTGGACAAAAGACGGCAGAGATAAGCCACTACAGACAGTTCGCCTGGTTCAGCACCTCCTCCCGGCCACCACCAAGTGGGAATTGATCAAGGAATAAGACAAGCAAGTCTTGACTAACATGTATTGGTGTGGATAGAGTGTTCGAGTCAACACTCGGTGAATATCTCGCTGTAATATGCCCGTATGACATATATGTCGCGCAACACATGCTTGTTCGCATAAATAAACTTGCCGATTTGCGACGTATGCACTCCGCCTGCGCGAAATACCTCTCTCTCCACCTTCCTACCTTTCTTCCCTCATCAAACCTGCTTTTCATGGCTCTCAACGCTGCTGCTGCCCAGCTTGCAGAGAAAACGCCTCGCACAAGAGGCGTGTCTGCCATGGTATGTAACGTCTCCGTTCCATTGCCATCTCCATATCTATGATCGAGGAGGGCCTCAATCCATGGTCGCCCTCGTACCCTCTCAAGCGTTCCCTCGCATCTACTGCTTAATGTCTTTCTTCCCGTCGTCTGTATCAACGCAAATAGTACTTCAAGACCGCCACGACTGGTGTTGCCACCAAAAACATGCGCAATGAGATCAACAGGCTTGTCAACACCGTTGCCGACCCGCAAACCAGGAGGGTATGTCCTTTGTCGTACCGTTTGTCTCAGTCATCCATCTCATCCGACTGCCCCCACTTAGGCTTTTGATACCGAGATGCAATCCTTTTTCTATCTCTTCACTCGTTACCTCGCTGAGAAGGCACGGAACAAGGAAATGTTAGCCTCCTTACTTTCCTTGTCCACTCTGCCCTCATCCAGTATTATTCGTCAGTGATTGGGATCGTATCAAGTCTCCTGCTCCCGACCAGATTGTTTCTTACGACAATTTGCCTACCGCTACGGATCCCAAGTCTCTCGACAAGCTGGCCGTGCTCAAGGTCAATGGTGGTCTGGGCACTTCCATGGGTACGTCATCTTCCTGTGCATTCTACGTACCTCTTAGAGATCTCCACTACGTCTGTCCCCAGGCATGACTGGTGCAAAGAGCGCACTTGAAGTCAAGGATGACATGACCTTCCTTGACCTTACTGTCCGTCAAATCGAGCACCTCAATACCACCCACCGTGTTGATGTTCCCCTCATCCTCATGACATCCTTCAACACCCACGAAGATACCCTCCGTATAATCAAGAAGTATGCGAATCAACAGCTTCGCATCACCACGTTCAACCAATCGCGCTACCCTCGTATCAGCAAGGAGACCCTCCTCCCACTTCCAAGAACTGCGACTGATGACAAGTCCAAGTGGTATCCTCCGGGCCACGGTGATCTCTACAACGCACTCATGCACTCAGGCGTGTTGGATCAACTTCTTGCCGAGGGCAAGGAGTACCTCTTTGTCTCCAACTCTGATAACTTGGGCGCCGTAGTAGACCAGAACATTCTCCAGCACATGATCGACACCCATGCCGAGTTCATCATGGAGGTCACCGACAAGACCAAGGCTGATGTCAAGGTGTGTGTCACTGTGGCCCATCTCAGACGCGCGGACAGCTCAACAAGGAAGATCTACAGGGTGGTACTCTTATCGACCATGAGGGCAACGTTCAGCTGCTCGAGATTGCCCAGGTTCCATCCGAACACGTGGAAGACTTCAAGTCAGTCCGCAAGTTCAAGATCTTCAACACGAACAATCTGTGGATCAACCTTAAGGGTGAGCGTCCTTGGAAAAATATCGAGCTGTGGCTTTCTTCTGACACAGGCTGCTCCAAGCGCTCAAGAGAATTATGGAGAACGAGGGCATGGAGCTGGAGATCATCGTCAATCCTAAGGTCACCGAAGACGGCACCTCCGTCATCCAGCTCGAGACCGCAGCCGGTGCGGCAATCCGACACTTCAAGAATGCTTGTGGCATAAATGTGCCTCGGACTCGATTCCTGCCCGTGAAGAGCTGCTCAGACCTTCTGCTGATTAAGAGTGACATATACTCGCTTGAGCATGGGCAATTGGTTATTAACCAGAACCGGATGTTCGACACCACGCCGGTGATCAAGTTGGGAGACCATTTCAAGCAAGTTGCCCAGTTCCAGAAGCGGTTCAAGAAGATCCCAAAGATCATCGAGCTCGACCACTTGACAGTCACTGGCGACGTATACTTTGGCCGGAACGTCACCTTGAGGGGTACTGTGATTGGTGAGCAGACCTCGGAGTATTTCCGAGCAGATTGTGAGTTTACGGCGACCGACCCTATACATAGTCGTTGCCAACGAAGGTCAACGTATCGATATACCTGATGGTTGTGTGTTGGAGAACAGTGAGTCTACTGCTGCTAATTATGTTGGTGAATGTGCGACCGACGCTGTCTCTAGGGCTACTCTCTGGTAATCTCACCATGACAAGAGTGTGACAGTCGAAACGAACACACGTTTATGGTACCCCAACGTCCCTGCATGTCAAGTAATTGTACACTTCTCTGCCACATACTGCTACGTCATTCGTTCTCTCTCTTGACGCCAATTCGCTCGCATCTGTATCATGATTTATTCCCCATAGAGGCACAGTACTCTGCTCCACTACGATTGCACATTAGACAGATATGGACTGATTGGCTCAGTCTCTTGATAGGTAGAAGATGGAATGTGCTTTTGTTTACTAAGTACCCCTCGCACATTGCCTACTTATGAGATCTCTCGAGTGTGATTGATCATCGGCAGGAACCCTCGTGCGTAAATGTTGTTAGTCTCAACCGGGATGGGCACTCGGAGAAGGAGCCGTGGGTGTCTCAACTGGATGCCTTCATGGTTCATGTGGCTACATACCTATAAGTCTTTATGCGGAAGTTCTGGTCGAGACGGTGTGATTGACCAGATACACTTGCCACGCGTTTGTTGTCTTGAAGAGCCTAATGTGCTCGCTTAGTGAGTTGACTGATGATGTGTCACTCATAACATATGTAGGTACATGAAACGATTCTGAGCTCACCTTGTCCTGACTTACTTGGGTATCTGTTGTCAGATGCGCAAGTGATTGATGTGTAATGGTCCGATCTGCTGGCGTGCGTACTTGCTGTACTACTACTACTAGAATGGGTGCACTAGGAACCACATAATGATGGATGATTGGTCATGACGCAACAACGTCTGACTCTGATTCGACACCGGTGTCGTTTATGTAGCTTGCCCTTCCGAGCCAGACTAGCTCTGATATTGTTGACCAATCCTCAGTACTGCAATGTCTACTGCTCCTGAAAGTTCCTTCACGCTCTGCATCTCTGATGCCGACCTTGAGACGCTTCAGAAGAGACTTGGTCTTACCCGCTTTCCTGATGAACTGGAAGACCCAGGTTGGGACTATGGCGCACCCCTCGCCCATGTCAAGCGGCTCGTCGACCGCTGGAAGGGTGGTTATGACTGGCGGAGATTTGAAGAGGAAATCAATAAACTTCCACACTCACTCGCGACATTGCCGTTGACGGGCTCAACATCCACTACGTTCATCAGAAGAGCGAGCGCACAACCGCTATCCCGCTCTTGTTCATACACGGCTGAAAGCGTGATATATTGAGTGTGCATCGCATCGCATGAGCTGACGACCGTTCGCCTGAAGGGCCCGGGCACTTCTTGGAAGTGCGCAAGATACTCCCCTTAATGACGGTGGCTAGTTTGCAGAATCAGCCAAGCTTCCATGTCGTTGCCTTAAGCCTCCCTGGTTTCGGATTCTCCGACGCACCGAAACAGAAGGGTTCCGAATCGCGTCAGTATGCCGAGGAATGTCCACTCCTGCCCTCTCCTACTAGAGATGAAGCTGACACCGCCATTGGTCAGGTTGCGAACAAGCTCATGATCAGTTTGGGGTATAACGAGTATGGTGAGGGTTTTCCGAGTCTTTAGCACGTGTGGTAGCCACATTGAAAGTGTGTCCCTCCTGTATGAACATACAGTTGTACAGGGCGGAGACTGGGGACATTATGTGAGGACAGACTCGGATTTGCCCGACACATACAGTTGCTCATCAGCTGCACTATAGATCGCAGGCTACCTTTCTACGTACTACGCGCACACCCACGTTAAGGGCTGGTTGTCCAACTACACCAAGTGCTTCTCGTTCCGTTCTGCAGTAGGGTCTTTTATCGATAAGTATTCCAGTGCACTTCTCCCACTAGCGCTCATAAGCCAACATGTTTCTACCTTCGTCGTCCGACCAAGGGTAAGAATCGCTCCAAGACACCAACTTCTCGTAGATCCATGCCAGGAGGCCAACAGGCGAGTCACCCAGGGAGTATCCCAAGTTCCAACGTTTGAGGCTTTGTGGACTGCTCGTGCGAGTATCCGCCGCCCTTCGACCTGAATTGCATGGTTTTCGTCATGCCTTTCTTCTCATTCTCCGTATAAGGAAACAGCATGTGGGTTAAGTAGAGCCGAGGGAAGGAGAACAACGAGGAGTGCACAGCACAGCTAATGATCCCATATGCTCACAGTGCTGGAATGGGTCTCGATATATTGGTTCTCGCGCGCAGGCCCTGCTGCGTCCCTGCGCATCTACAAGGAGATGACTCAAGGCTTCAATCGGGCGTCCATCGCGGGCGTAAAGTGGACCTTGCTTCCGTTGGGTTTTGCCAAATTCCCTGAAGGAACTTAATAGAGTACCTGGAACGTAAGTGAAGAATACGATTCTCCACCATGCAAGACTGATGGTAGAGGTCTACCTGTAGGTGGTTACGTACACTTGGGAATGTCGTGTTTGAGTCAGAACACGAGCACGGAGGACACTTCGCCGCACATGAAGAGCCTGAGGAACTTGTGAAGGATATTAGGGCTATGTTCGGGAAGGGAGGCCCTGCGTTCGGAGTTGTTTCAGGGAAGAACGGCTATCCATGAGCGATTTATTTGCTCAAGGTTTTCGGGTCCTGGGTAGGGAAGGCCCTCAGGCTGCAGTTTCTCGTTACCAGGCTGTGTGTTGGAGCTCGAATATATCTGGACTATGGTTGCTGGAAGTCAGTAGTGTATCGCTGACGTTCGCGATCCAGGTAGACAGTTGGAATCGTGAGATTGCTTTCGCGATGGCGTCGTCGTGAACATGAACATTGATGCGGATTTGGACCGGGTCGAGAACAATCATAAGCAGGTCTCTATATGACGACCACGAGAGTGTAGAACGGCGAGTCGGATAACAACGACAGCAGTATGTATATTGTCAATGACTTGTCCAAAGCGTGGACGAAAGCTCTACACCGAATTTGATGCATCCAAAGGAGCTTCGAACAGGTTCTCGAATGCCTCGCGGGACTGCCCGATCACACCAAACGCGTCCTGGAGCGTTCGGCCGAGGTAGTCTAGCTCTTGAATGACGGCCTTCATTGTGAGTGCATACGCGAAGAAGAGCAGGTGACGGGAGCCCTTAACGTCGCGATTCCGTACAACTTCAAGCTTGCGGATAGCTTCCACCTGTTGATCATCAGAGGTGACTATGGTTTAACAGCTTTTGAGACGATTCTATGCTGGAGGAACGTACAAGGCGGAGACGGGAATCTTCTGCTGGCGGGAGATACGGAGGAAGGGGAGACTTGAGTCGGAACGCCGAGGCGAGTACCGAAAAGTATAGGATGACGTTCCCGACCATCTCTCGACGCTGTTTGTTCACTGGGATGATGAAGTCCCGTCTCACCGTCTGGAAAGATGGGTTGAGTGAGGCCCAAAGATAAGACATCTTAAAATTGTACCGTATGCCTGCGATAGACATCGGTGAGTCTTGTTGACGACACGAGAAGAGTAGCTGGCAGACGTACCATTCCTCTCGCGAAGTTACACACCGCATACTGTGCAGCCGGTCCAGTATAGCTTGCAAACTCGTCAAGATCGACCGGTAGAGTGCAACAGGGAACGGTCCCTTGAGACGCGGTTCATGCTGTGTTTGCGCAAGCAGGCCTTGCAGCTCAATAAGCTTGATCTGCAGATGCAGCTCCCTGCCACAAGCTTAGCTCCACCCTGGGTATAAGATCGTGGTCAGATGAACGTACATGGCCATGAAGTGCTGTATAGAGTGCGAGAGGGCGGCATTGACTTGCAACAAATGAGACTCCTCCGTCGGTGAATCGTCCTCATTGATAGCGTGAAGATGAAACTCTTCGTCTGCGAACGAATTGAAGGCAACGAGACGTGTGTACAGCCAACCGACGTTCAGACAGAACCTACGATCGACGAAGTAGGTGAGCAGAGACATAACCACGGTAAAATGACGCACTCTCCCAGGGCTTTGCTCAACTCTCGACGTGCTTCCGCTGGCCACCAGTACCGTGAGACGATGGCTGCCCAAACGACGCCAACCGTGACAGCTAGAGCACGCTGATACGCAATGTCAAACACCGCAACGTCCTTCTGGCGCAGGTTGTAGCTGGGGGGTGAGGGTATGAGTGGAAAGGGATGTAGCACTATCACTAAGACATGGCCGGTCACGCACCAGAAGAGGCAGGTCAGATTATACGTGAGTAGCACGAATCGCGCAGACGTTGCGTACTGAGGCTTAGCGACGATATAGTAAAAACATGGGATTGAGTAGAAGAAGCCGAAGATTGAGAGCACCCAGGCATTCTCTGGGAATGCAGACCAAACCACGAATGCCGTTGCAGCACCCAGACTTGGAAAGATAGCTTCGTCAGCATCGATAACGAAGAAGTCTCATCAGCACGGCACGCACAATGTCCCGAGGACTCTGTGGACACCAAGAAAGTTGGTCTAGAAAGTGCGTGAGTACATCTCACCCATGCCCTAGGAAAAGTTATGCTCACAGCGCCGATAGTTGGCGAGATCACAACAAAGAACTGCATGAAGCAGTCAGTGGTCATGTGTCGCATCAAGAAGAATCGCAACACACAGAGATCAAAGCCCATTCGCCCCTGTACTCAACGAAAATAGGTCGAGTGCTCTCGAAAAACGAGGGCGACGCCAGAATGGCTGTCGCCATTCCTGCCTTGAAGGCGTATAGAATATCCTGTTGTTTCATCCTCGCACCAAGTGCCCATAACGATTGCTTCAACCTGCCGATGAAGGTGAGGTTTTCGCGCGCGGGAGTCTGTATCGTGTTCGGAGCGTGGGGTGTCACCTTGGGAAACGAGACAGCCTTGTGCGGCTTGTGCTGAGTGAAGTATGCCGCTACGTGAACGGTCAGCGCCGGCTCCGAACAGATGAACGCAGGGAGGAGAGACGCACAGAAGCGTTTTCGGATACTTTTGGACCGCTTGTTACGGGTGAACCGCTCATGAGTACGCTCAGATGTCCAGGGTAGCAGGAATTTGAATGTGGCGAAGAGACCACCACGAGCGGCGTTCGCTCGTTCGATGCTGCAAATGCGACCCATGGCGTCCACAAGCGATATGAGTTCTCTTGCGTACTCTTGCATTGTGAAGATAAAGCTACTCAATCGCGTTCGATCAGATATGATGGAACAACCTATTGAGCAAGATGCTCACAAGTAGACGAGGAACACGTTCTCGCTCTCGTCACCCAGAAGCAGTTGGTTGTCCGACGTCAAGGACATAACCGACGCCCGCGAGTCGCTCATGGAGGCATTCCCGTTACTGTACATTCGCAACATGGCGTGGTTTGAGGTGCTTTCAAAGGCGAAAAGAGCGTGCTCAACGCTTTCGGATATCTCGACAAAGTCGATGGGCTGCAAAGACGCGCGGTCGTCGGCATCACGCGGCTGTAAGAACGCCTCGCGGAGGCGTTTGAGGGTGGAAACGCATGTTGTCTGAGTAGGATGGACAGAGGGTATTCATGAGATTCTTTGCAGTATCGGATCGACATGCGGTCACTCACTGAGAGAGCCTTGAGTGGGGGACTGAGGTCGTCGATGAGGTCGCCAAAGACGGTTGCCGCGGCTTGCAACATGGCAGTCTCCTCGTCCTCCGCGAGCGGCTTGTCGTTACTTTGGTCCGGAACTTTGCCCTTTCCGTTGCCATGCTCGGAAGAGGACGACTTGGTTAGGCCGTTTTTCAGAACAACTTTACCCTCTCGGTGTCCCTTGATGAGCTCGTGCTGGAGACTTATGCCGCTGCGCAGACCGTTAAGATGTTGTCCGAGCCGGTTGAGACTAGCGATCGCGTCTTCGTACGCCTGCCCTGAGCTGCCTTGACGTTGTGCGCCTTGTCCAACCCTGCCCGGACCGCCGAAGAGACGCTCGGACTGGGCCTCGGTAAGACTCTTCTTGAGAGAAGTGAAAGATGCTTGATGATTGGCAACGGCGCGCTGAATGCGGTCTGAACTGAAACCATGGGGTTCCTCAAGGAGGAAGGTCTGAGTGAGCATGCCGAGGAGAGTTGAGAAGGAGTCGAGAGTCTGGGTCATATTATTCTGGAGGCTGTGAGTGGCGCGTTGGGGCCAAATGAGGAGGCAGACGACGTTGGAGACGAGAGCACCGACGAGGATGATGAAAGCCACTTGAAGGAGGGTCTCGATACCACCTTCTCTGATGATTCTGGGAATGAAGGAAAAAGGTGAGTGTGAGGGTTTGTGGCAAGAAAGGAGAGGACGAAGCATACACGACGAATAGGATGATAGCGGTCATGCTACAGGCTATTGAGGGTATGAGAGAGGTTGAAGCAAGGGAGAGTATTGATGCGTACCGGTATTGAAGGACGGTTTGGCCATCCAGACCTTCATCCAAGCTACGATTGACATGCCAAAGCCGATCATGAGAAGGACGAGTATATCGGCAAGCCATTCCCACCCTGGCTGGAGTTCGAAGAACCAGTAGACGGACATGCTGGTGAGGGAGACGACGGTGGCGAAGAGGAGACCCATGATGCAGAAGACATCCGCTTCAACCATGGCACCGAGTGTCTTTGCAGGATTAAAGTAGACAGCACTGAATGAGGTTGAGCATCTGGGGCGAGGTTGGCATGTAGGACGAGATAGCTCACACGGTGGCCACCATATGGCCTGAAGGAGAGGGGGTGCGCTCACCAGGGCCATTGCTGGTAATGTCTGTTATGAAGGCGGAGAGGTAGGGGGAAAAGGTGAATAAGGAACCGATAAAGTAGGCGATGGAGCACTTGAGTATGTTGCGTTGGAGAGAGGTCAAGGTAAGTAGGGTGGGGAAGGAGGATGAAGTGGAGGATGTTGCAGTGGGAAGGGGTGGAGGTGAAGGTAGACGTTGGGTGAAGGAAGCGTCTGAGGATACATCAGAGTTGTGCCTATGGGCAGTTGGGATGTGCTCTAGGTGAGAGGAGAGGTTTGAAGGGGGGTTGGAGTGGAGAGAGCGAGAAGGATCGAACTGGGAAGATCTAGAGGGAGAAGAGTCGAAGTAAGAAGTAGCGCCGTAGGAGATAGGTCGTGGGGAAGAGAGTCTGGGTGTTGAGCGAGCAATGGGAGGAGAATGAGAGGCAGGGGGTAGAAGCCTTTCATCGGCCATGAGCTGACCGAAGAGGGACCATTCGGGATGTTGAGGAGGATCGTGGCTGGGAAGCAGGTTTGAAGCGATTCCTTGCAGACGAGAGACGGGCTTTGCTCTCTTCTGGGTTGCTGACATAGTGGAGACACTGCGGGAGAAAGTAGGGCGAGAGGGCAGTCGGGGATGATGGGATGAGGATGAGGAGTGGAAACCGGAGTGGGAAGACGAAATCTGATCTGGAGAGCCTACAAAGTGAATGGGATTGGGATGTAGGAAGGACTGGTGGAGTGAGGAAGGGACAGGGATGGGGGAGGGAGAAGTTGACGTCGAGGATGAGGTAGGGGGGTCTGGCATCATGTCTGACGGACAGTTTGGTGGTCTGTATCAGGAGGGAGTAGAAAAAGGGTGAGAGAGAGAGAGAGAGAGAGAAAGACGAGGACTTGAGCAGACGAAGACTTGAGCAGACGAGGACTTGAGCAGACGAGGACTTGAGCAGACGAGGTTAATCGCTCGCGTCGCGTGGGCTGGGCAAACGCGCTTTGGTTACCCATGTGACCCAAACGCGTCATGGGCACGTGCTGCCTTAGGCTTGCAAGTAAATCAAATCACTGGCTTCAATTTGAACTTATGGACTATCGTAGCTTCGAATACTACGTACGTAGCACAAAGAGAACAGAGATCAAGAGGTGAATAGTTTGGTATATCACAAAGTCATATGTAGCCACACTGGGCGTTGCGCACGTTGTTCGAATGATCATCTCCTTGGTGCTGTGCAGAAGATATTCTCTCTATATATACCCTTCATCACCCTCTTCTCCCTCCTCCCCCTCCTCCTCACGACTGTCTCACTTTTATCCATGCTCCTCTTCCTCTCCTTCGCTCTCCTTTTCTTCCCTTTCTCTCATGCCAAATCCCATTCCCACAAACGATCCTGCCCTTCCAAGCATGGTTCTGGTCCACCATCCCCTACTTCTTCCCTAGTCTCTGCAGCTTGGTATGCCGGTTGGCACTCAGACGACTTCCCTCTCGATGCTGTCAGCTGGAACAAGTACTCTCACTTGACCTATTCTTTCGCGTAAGCCCTCTCCCTTGCCTTTCTGTCCACTTCTTCATTCTCTCACTTGTCCTCTTCTAGTGTCACCACTCCTGACGTTAACTCTCTCTCCCTCGATGGTTCAAATCCTGATCTCCTTCCTGCTTTCGTCGACACCGCCCACAAGAATGTTCGTATATTTATCACCTCCTCCGCTCATCCTCACTTCTCACCCACTTCAATAGGGTGTCAAAGCACTCGTCTCCGTCGGCGGTTGGACCGGCTCCCTCTACTTCTCCACTGCCGTCGCCACCCCTCAGAACAGATCTGCCTTCGTCAACACCATCACTGATTTCGCCACAAAGTACAACCTTGACGGTATCGATTTCGAGTACGTATATCTTCACTTGCCTACTTTCGTCCCTTCCTCCTCTCATCTCCCCTCCTCCCTTCGTAGTTGGGAGTACCCTGGCACTCAGGGTATCGGCTGTAACGCCATAAACCCAGATGATACTACCAACTTTCTCATTTTCCTCCAGCAACTCCGCGCCCATCCCGTCGGCAAGAAACTCATCTTGACCGCTGCCACCTCCGTCTTTCCTTGGATCGGCCCTGACGGCAGCCGTCTCTCCGACGTTTCCGGCTTTGCAGATCAGCTTGACTGGATCGCCATCATGAATTACGACCTCTGGGGTTCCTGGAGTACAACCGTTGGTCCCAACGCTCCCCTCAACGACACATGTGCCGACCACCAGAATCAACAAGGTAGCGCCGTCGCGGCCCTCGCCCAATGGTCTGCTGCCGGCATGCCCCACAACCAAATTGTCCTCGGTGTTGCTTCCTACGGTCACTCCTTCCACGTCGACAACTCCATCGCTATTTCCTCCGCTGGTCAGATTAATCCCTACCCCACCTTCGACAGCGCTCAGCAGCCCACTGGCGACAAGTGGGACGACCCCGCTGGCACTGATCAGTGTGGCAACCCAACCGGTCCCGGTGGTAACTTTGACTTCTGGGGTCTTGTCGATAGCGGCTTCCTCATCCCCAACGGTACAGTTGCTCCCGGAATCGACTACCGTTTCGATACCTGCAGTCAAACCGTGAGTGTCTCTTTGTAAACAGCAACTACGGTGACATGATCCTCATCCGCTTTCTGTCTGGATTCCCTTAGGCCTACGTCTATAACGAGAAAACGAACGTCATGGTATCGTTTGATGATGCTCGCTCCTTCGCTGCCAAGGGCGCCTTCATTAAGAACGAGAAACTTCGTGGTTTTGCCATGTGGGAAGCTGGCGGTGACTCTCAAGATATTCTTATTGACTCCATCCGCGCTGCTGTCGGTGCCTCATAAGTTTGGATTCCTCTTGCATTGAGCTGCATTCCTTAGAATTTGGACGTCGAGCTTCCACATGATTGGTCTTCGGAAACCGTCCGTAGGTTGTACTGTCGCACTCCTCTTGCTATAGTGCCGTGCATCTGGTCACGATGCATGAATTGTTATCTATCCAATCGACTCTCGGTGATCGTATAACATGGAACTATTGCGGCCCTGTACGCATCATAGACGCTGAGCCGACCTTGTTCATTCCTGTCTACCGACATTGCGCCGGAGCCCCATCAAGACACATTATCACGGGTCCATCCAAAACTGCGGTTACTTCGATCTTAAATCCAAGTGCGAACGCCGTCATCGGTGCGTGATGCACGCAGATAACCACATTTGCCGTAGACCATGGTTACTGGTTCTTCTCGTCTAACCTTGCACAGTTGCCTCACAATGAACATCGTCATTCACTGAACAGTGAAAGATATCTTCATTCAATATTGCAGACGGGTAAGTTCGCGTCATGGATCTATTGAAGCTTAATACAAGCGGGTCGGGCAATCATGACCGAAGAGTTTCAGCCTCTTCCGTATCTAGCAAAATTCGGAGAGAGCCGCGAATGTTACTACAGTAGAATACAATATTAGTAGTGCTCGGTGCCTTGACAACGCTCGGCGCGAGCCCATCACACACTTTGCCACCGGAAATTGAAGAAACAGAACGTCATCCCTGGTCAGGTTCCAGGACCGGAGGTCTATCAGAGTGTGTGTATTACTCCCAGTCATGGTGTCTTTCAAAGCCGCTGAATATCTCCCGATTGTCACAGTGGTATTATTGTCAACTCAGTATTCTTAGCGGACGCTTAGATCTCTAAGCCGAAAATTGTCCACCTACTGTACCATTTCGACCTAATATTCATGGGGGTGGACATGTGACATCGAAAATGTGAACATTCATGATTCCTGGGTCTCTTGTGACACGGGACAAATCGGAATAATATGTTCATGGTGTGGTGTGACTCAACCCCTTGGGACGCGTGACCAAGTCCCGATTATTCACCTTCAGGACCCCCTGTGACGCGTGACCTGAACTTGGGGTCGAAATGGTACAGTACTTGAGCATCTTAAAATATGTATACCACATGTTGTCGGGTTCGGTACCGAGTCTTCGGCAGTCTGGAATTGACACTGTGGGCAACGGGATCGGAGAGGCGACTTCAAGGGTGATGACGGTGTGGGAATGTCGCTCACACGACTTTAGCGTCCCAGTGACTGTCGGAACGCGCGGCTTGGGCGAGCCGCAATACAACGGTGGAGGAACGCGCGCTGGACAACGAGTCGAACCGACTCGAACGCCTGCATAATGTCGCGTAGGGTAATCGGGCGCAGCTACCATAATCGTGGACGTCGGGTGGCTTAGCACTCAGTGGTGATGGAAAATGGGCAAACACCTTAGGTTCCGTCAATCACATATATCGGGGATTGCAACGATAGGTATGCATGTTCTAAGGCGTGGATATCAGCTGCAATCGACGGGCTCAGACGGCAGTCTGGGTGCATATCTCCTGGAGTGCCAGGAGGGCGTACGCTTGCCATATGGTTAGGAGCATCAGGGAGAATGTAGGGCATTCGCGTCAAGAAGGACGCGGAAGAGGTATTCCCAGCCGAGGCATGTGGTGCTGTAATGCCATGACCAGACTCGGGGTGGTGAAAAATACCAGGCGATGCGCTGGTGATACGATAGGTGGTTGTCCCTACGGTGTACGTGAGGATATGAAGAGGAAGTGAAGTGAGCATCATGTTGCCGCCCTCACGTGGTTTTTGAAAAGGAGCCATTTCGCAACTATGATGTTAGAGAGTGGTCCTGTGGTCACGCAACTAGTGGAAACAGGTCGCCGCACCTAATTGATGATGACTCCATCTGTAACTCACATAGCTCGTTCCCGACGGCATGCCTGATCCTAAACTATGTCATGAACATCCATAGTGAGCGTCATATGCATAATATTCACACTGCATCAAGAGGCCGTGAGAGAGAGCATCGTCATGAAAGATTAGGTGTGACCGGACCGTCCTTAACATGGTCAGCCATGTAATATGTTGCCGCCGGCCACCCACGCCATCACCGGCTGACTTTCCTGCACAGAAGTTAGCAGCACCAAGACTGCAGCAAGGGCAATGGTAGCGTTCAACTCACACGCGAGAATGACGACGTGGGTCGAGCCTTTGGGGAATGATTCGCAGCAGTGCCGGACCTTCCCTTCGGATCTCAGTCAGCCATATAACAATCCGAGTGGCCGGTAGCTCGTCACGGTCTTAGCTCGCTGCAACAATGCGTTGATGATGGTGGGGGGGGGGGGGCGTCAGCTTATTAACGTGGCTCATACCTAAGCACTACATCATGTCTGAAGCATTATAGAAGAACAAGGAGCACGACCGTTCGGACGAACAATGTACATGCTGAACGAAACCTGCCGGCGCCCATACTAGACCGGCTAGAGCAAACGCGTCAGCACAGGTCAGCCCAGCTTCGTGGAGCTGCGGCGTCACACCGAGTAGAGGATGCCTGTCACAGGACGTGGGGATTTTTGAAGAGAAG
Source organism: Lignosus rhinocerotis TM02 (assembly GCA_000743315.1). NCBI lineage: Eukaryota > Fungi > Basidiomycota > Agaricomycetes > Polyporales > Polyporaceae > Lignosus > Lignosus rhinocerus. Next base: position 25,275 of record KN050177.1, read on the forward strand.
AGGCCGTACAAGATGCTACTGATACGCTTGGACTCGGTCCGTGTCTTGTGTAGAACAGCGACCGCTGAACAGCCGTGCCGTGGAGGGAGGTCGATGTCATGGTGCACCCTTCTCCATTTCTCCTGTGCAGGCGTGTAGATGGTGGGAGGGCTGGAGTGTTGTCTGGGCGAGTCTAATACACAATGAAGCACGATATCCGGTGATAGTCGATAACCGTAGAATATTGCAGCCAATAATAAGCGCGAGACTCCGGCGAGAAGGCGTGCGTCTTGCGGGCCGTGGCGGATAACGTACCCAGCCATCGGCAGTCATTCTTTAGGCTGTACGTCCGCGATTTGAAGAGCTTCGGTGAGGATGGAGGAACTCTCCGGTGCCAGAGTGTGACTGTGGGCACAGCCTAAAGCAAAGTTGGGTGTGTTCTTACAGCGCTCCGCTTACCGGCATACTGGCGTCAAGCTGACACGGTCCATAGCACGAAGAATGTCTGTTTTGTGCTACTGCCGGCTCTGAGAGTCGTGAGCTACAGGCAAAGCGCTGAACATTCAGTCGTTCGTTGAACACCTTGCGTCTTATAGCTTGAGGGGTTAGTGAGGACGATCATCACCACGTGTAGGGCAAGGTGAAATCAGAGCCTATTAATGTGTGAGCAGCAACGGCTGAGAATGTATCTCCGGAGCCACATCTATCAGAAACAACAAGCGGGAGCGCTGCCCTGCTCACCGGGACTCGGAGGTAGCCGCTGAGCTGACGCACAGCGTCCGCGGCTATACGGCGGTGAGTTGTCAGTGGGAGCACAACACATACTATAGGTATCAGCATGACATGGTTGGAGAGGGGGTGTTCGCCTCAGCGCGGAGGAGTTGCCCATTGTCCATGAACAATGCAGCTTCGCCGGCGCGCAGCGCTACTTGTTGGAGTGGCACTGCATACACGGAGGGGACAGCGCTGATCTGGAACCAGCGTACAATTGATTTACACACCCATGGAATTTCCAACCAAAGTATGTAGCAGGAGTGCATGCATCACTAGGACGGAGGGTAAACTCCAGGGTGGAACGACGCAGGGCAGGATATCATGTTCTGTTCAAAGTTGACATCGCAGAAGGAGGCGGGTCTGCGATGCAAACGCTGTGCTGTGTACAAGGTATAGAACGTAGGCACCTAGGGCCGAACCATGGGTTCATGTGATTGACTGTGCAATGTGATGTCAGACTGTTTCAACATCGCAACAAGATGATGGCATGCACGAGCGAAACTCTTACGAAGGCTGTGTGGACTTTGTAATGTGCGCAGAGGAAGTCCGACGGACCAGGCTGGTGTGCAAAGTTTGCGCGCACTGTATAGTATAATGATACCAACGAGATGTTAAGTCCGCCAGGTCAACTTATCTGCTTACCTCAAATTCCAGATCTGACTAAGCAAAATACAATCGTCCCCCTAAGTAATGATTAGTCTGTTGGACCCTCCCTCCTTGATAGCAAGTTGGCCCTTAGATGTAGGCACCAGAGGGTCATGCGACTACGTCGCAGACCCAGATCGCATAGGACAACATATGGCCGCACCTGTACTACGTACGCGGGATACAAATGAATGAACCGGAAAAAAAAGACCCTCGGGCCTCCTTTCCTCTCCCACCGATGCCAGGCCTCCGAACACCAAAATTCGCATATTTACATACCTTTCCCCTCCCTTGCTCACCCACTCTCAAAGAGTGCCCTGATTACTGGATATCACGCCCCACATAGAGCGCTTCTTAGCATCTCTTCAATTTGAAACACCCTGCCAGAGTTCGCGGGATGTCTATGGGACACTCAGCTGAACAACCTCACTTCATCGTTGGCCGAGTGAGTAAGTAAGTACACGCACCCATATAATATATTTACGAATGGTTAATTTTAAAACTATATTGGTTTGCTCACATCGAGCACGTGAGACAGCAGTCTTTCCAGCTAAGTACGCGTGCTGATCGCTATCATGTCATTCACAGGGATATGCGTGACGAGACTCTACCGCCGCGTCAGTCTCGCCGTACGCCCAAATCATTACCGGTATTACCAGCCGCGCTACTTTGAGGACTCTAGAGGCCATCCTTGACTCTTATTTTGCTCCATTTTCACTTGGTCGCCGCACACCCTGCATGTCTGTGAGCTCTTAGCCTTGCCTTCGTCTTCTAACCATCTTGGAGCACATACCCCGATGGTTCGCAAGCGAAAAAGCTTTCCTGAGCCACAGCGGTTGTTGTGTGCTAATATTGCAGTGACATACACAATACGCCGTCTCGGACAACGTCAATGCAGTGAGGTGCCTAGTAGTACTTGTTAGCACCGTTAGCGATCTGTAGCGATGGGATAGAGAGACGCTCAAAGGGTCTTTAATCACGAAGTTCCACTTGCTAGTGACCGACTCGTGGCCAGGAACACCACTAACATCAAGGCACAAGGGAAGCCACCGAGCAGTCTGTAAGGTGTGTTCCGCCGGTTGCCTGCGTACTTATCATGCGCTTGGGTCAACATTGACTCTGTGTGTGAGCTTGTGGGGGAGCTGTCATCGATTATATGGTAATGAGTACGTATCATGTGAGGTGGGTGAGGGGAGGGGGGGTCGGAGGGGCTGGAGGGAGTCTGGAGGGGTGTGGTCAACGTCGAAATTGACTGGTGTTGTTTACATTGCACCCTGATCATGGGGAGAGAGGCTGTGTCAGCGCAGAGTGAGGACAAGGATTGATCGCGATAAACGGCAGGGGACAAGTATGATTACTGTAAAGTAAGGATATTGAGCCAGCCGGTGAAAATTAGCCGAAGGAAGTGCCTTTGTCTCGAAAAGGGAGAATAACTTGATCCGTCGGATTCGGCGCTGTCGTGCCAGACCAGCTGGCGGTATACATGATGATGGCGTAGCGGATGCATACTTGAAGGTTTAGGATCTCATCGGACTGGATACAGCCATGGTAATATCTTTTTGCTTGATAGATGGCTGCATTACGGACTCCGAATTTCGTGCGGGCGTGTATGCTGGACAAGTGTGAAGAGATTTTCAAGACATAATGTCTGTCTGACTTGGTCACTCATTGATAGAGATGTGAATGAAGGTGTTTTCTCTGATGTCTGGGTGGAGATTTGTTCGCATCGGTGGATTGTTTGCGACGAGGCTTATGAAGTGAAGTGGATGGATCGTCTAAGGGGATCTGTGGGAGAGGCGGAATGTGTGGAATGGACGATATATATACATATGGTGAGAGTACTTACTTCAGAGTAGGAATGGGAAGCGGGAATTCTGGGGCGGAGCGGGAGGTGAGGGAGAGGACGGGACCGGAGAGAGGATGGTGCCGGAGGAGAAGGGCTGACTGGCACTGGTCAGTAGAGCCTGGGGCTGGGTAGGAAAGCTCGAGGTTTGGAGGGGACACTATTCATGTCACGACGAGGTCGCAGGCAGGACAGAAGCGAGGGTGAGCAGTGAACTTCCAGTGAAGAGGGAGATGAGGTGAGTGAGAGTGTATAAGTATTGAGAAGAAAAGACATGTTGATGGGATGGATGTGGGGGAGCGGAAGGACACTATGACATATATGTGTAAGGAGGGTACTAGTGATAAGTATGTAATCAAAGTGGTATAGGTATATGGGTAATGTAGTAGGTAGTGTCCGAAGATGGAGGAGATGTTTGGTAGAGAGGAAGATTAGTCATTGCCGACAGGATCGCGGAAATTGAGGCGTTTGGAAGCTCTCGGCAGATCGCGCTGGCCCGAGACTGTGGAGGTGACGAGTATCTAGATTGGGATCTTACGCTGGATGTGGTCGAGGGGTGGGACTGGGAGGACGATGAGGGCAGAGAGTACTTTGTTTCGATATCGGAGCTGGGGAGGGGAGAGTGGGGATGTATGTATGTATGTAGGGGGAAGGGGGAGAGGAGGGCAAAGCGGGGATGGATGGCCGGAGTGAGAGCAGGAGGTTGAGTCGGATTGTCGGGTGAGAGTAGGTGAGATGCAAGTGAGATGTGCCGGGAATATTGAGATGATGATGGACGGAGGATGGAGCTAACCGTGTGGTACAACGTTGAGAGGCGCAGGCCAGAGTCGGAGTCGGAGGCGTCGAGAGAGACAGACGCGTTGGCCACGTTCCGTAACATCCGAGACGAGGCCAGTTTGATCTCTCACTCGCACTCTCACTCTGACCCGGCTCTCATCCAAGCCTACACGCCAACATACTTAATCCCAATGTTCTCCCCTCCCTAGCTTGCATCCGTCTGCCATTCCTTTTCTCCCCGTACTTGCTCTTTCTCCCCGTTCATCTCCTCCGTCCTCTCCCTCCTCCTCCTCCTCCTCCTCCTCCTCCTCCTCCCCATTCTTCTCTCCCTTGCCCCCCTTCGTCCTCCTGGGAGGGCCCGCGCGACGCCTGTGTCTGCAGCCCCGACCACGCGCCCCATCCCAGCCATTGCTTTCTTCCTTTCCGCACTTCCCTCCACCTCCCTCCACCTCCGACTCCACCTCCCTCCCCGCCCACGCTCCCCGCGCGACTCTTTCCTTTTCACTTTCCTATCTTATACTCTTTTTTCTTCTTGCTAATGGCCGAGGAGCGCAAACCCATTTCTTCCATGGCCACCGGCCCGGCTCCCCTTCAAAGAGGTTCGTCCGCTTCCTGTTCCTGTTCCTATTCCTATTCCTGACCGCCCCCGGCTCTCCCATCCAGGAAAGGCTTGTCTACGATGCCGCAAGCGCAAGATGGTGTGTACTCACTCTCTTCCTCTCCTTCATCTCTCATCGTCCCCTTCTCCCCCTTCCTCCTCTCTCCCAGCGCTGTGACGGTGCCAAACCAGCCTGTGCACAATGTGTTCGCGCCAAGAAGACAGACGGATGCGAATACGATGACGGAAAAGGAAAGACAAGAACCCAGCTCATGAGAGAGCACATCGCCCGTCTCGAGATGCGCGTAAAGGAACTCGAGAACCCTGAGCAGTCTGCTCCCTCCATGACCCTCTTCGACCCCCACGCCCTCTCTCCCTATTACTCAGAGTCCTCTTCTTCATCTAGCTACGACTCTCCAGGCAAGCTCAGCTACTCCGCCTCCGCCTCCGCCTCCCCCACTCCCTTTCCCCTTCCAGACCAGGATCATCGCAGGACTTTGCTCAGTCCTTTGTCTCTCGATTCACCAGAAGTCGACCCAAGGGCATGGGATCATCTGAACTTCTCGGTCCGTCTCTTTCTCTCTCTCCCACCTCCCTCTCCCCGTCTCACTTTCCACCATCTGATTCCTAACTTTTCCAGGACCTCGCTTCCGTATCCGCAGTCAACTCATTCCCTGGCATGGACGCTCCTCCCCTCGATCACATCCTGTCAGTTATTATCCTCATCTTCCATCCCTTTCCTCCTCCTCCTCATATCCCCTCGCTGATCCCACCTTCGCTCAATATCTAGCTTGGAGATCTTCATCCCCCATCGTCACCAATGCGGTCTTGATATCCACGTCGGTCGTCTCCGGGATTCCATCGCTCTCCCGCCTCCAGAACAGCGTCATCCCGTCCTCATGAACGCCATCTTCCTTTGGGCTTGTTATATCTCTCGGCCAGGTTCCCTCAGCCAGTACGAGCAACTCTATCTCTCTCGTACCACCGCCGCCCTCGGTGACGCCCTCCAGTACTCTTCCAAGGCTCTTGACATCATCCAGGCCTGCTGCTTGCTTTCCCTTTATTACATCTCTAACGGCAGACTCCTCGAGGGCAGCTACTACTCAGCCGCTGCTTCCACCCTTGCCATTCAGTGCCGACTCCATCAACTCGCTTCCCAAGACCAGTCGATTGGTTTCGACAGCTGGGACGCCTCTTTCGAGCTCCCGCCCCCCAAAGACAACATTGAACGCGGCGAACGCATATCCACCTTCTGGCAAGTTTATAACTTGGACCGTTGCTGGTCTGTCGTCTTCCGTAGGCCTGCAACATTGCCCGATGGCGACCATCCTTGGGCTTCGATCATCACCCCGTGGCCCCAACGTAGCGATGAATACGAGAACGTGAGCGTTCGGCGATATCACCTTCGAATCTCACTCAACCTCTATCGTTTGACCTTTCAGGGAGAACTCGACCTTGGCGGCGGATCCCCCACCATTCGCACTTTCTTCGCTCAGCAAGCACAGTCGACTTCGCTCAGTGGATTTTCCACAGTCGCTCTGCGAGTCAAGGCCTCAGCATTGTTCGAAGGCGCTAGCAGGCTCTCGTCCAGCTGGAGTCCCCGTGAGTCATTATTCATTTCCACGATCTAATCTCGCTACCGGTCACGCGTGAATGTTTCGCTGATGTTGCCGCTATCCGTCAATGGACAGGATCGCTCGCCTCCGGTGCCTTCTCGGAAAACTTCAGCGCATTCGAGCACAGCATCATACGTTTCACCACGACACTCCTTCCTCTCCATCAAGTGGGAGGAGCGATCCCTGACGACAAATATGCCCTAATAGTGATCCACAGCCTCGCTCATGCCTCCATGATCCGTCTGCATGCCCCGTTCATGCGCGACGACGGCGTCTCTCGTGACAAATGTCTCCGCGCAGCGCGATCACTTATCCATATCACAAAGCTCATCACCGATGCTGACTTCGACTTCCTCGATCCTGTCATCGGCGTAAGTTCTTCGTCTGACAAGCTGTTCGCATTTAGTGTTTCGGCTAGCTAACGCGATGCTTATTCTCACAGTCATGCTGGGCCAGCGCCGCTAAGGTACTTGAGAGCGAACTCACGCGACTGCAGTCGTCGTGGCCTGACCCCCTGAACACGATGGAGGTCCGTGGAGATCTTGAGGCGTTGCTCTACGTGATGACCAAACTCGGCGCGAGGTTCCCCCTTGTAGGCACGTGGCGCACATCAGTCCCCTTTGAGTTGCTGTGGGCAAAGTGCTGATACGAATCTCTCCTTTGCATAGCGTATCACTCAGCAAAAGTCCAGAGTTGTTTGGATGGCGAATAGTGAGGCTCAGCTTCAACATCGGCCCTCTATCACTCTATGCGCCGAGGACGGTGCCCCAGCGGCCGATAGACCGCCTGGCACCCTCTTGCCTTCAGCCAGGACGTAGTCATGCACTCACGTTCGTCTACGAACTATCACGCTCACTTCCTACCTTTCCCTTTTTTTCCCACTTCAACAAGCTGTTGTACTTCGGCGCTGCATGACCGCCAGCCTTCCGCGCTTCGAGAGCGTCGCACTTTCGATCCGCGTTTACGCACCATTTTGGACTATCCCTCTGGGTCTACGACGGACTTATTCTCCCTGGTCGGACACTGCCTGCTCACTGCTTTCGGACATCATTCCTTCCAGACGTTGACAACAACTGGCATGGACCTTGTGACAGCTGTATCTACTCATACTTAAATTCGGACTACCTCCCGGACTACTTGCATCACTGTACTCCTAGACAATCGCACATCGCAGCTTTCTTCGTTTTTTCCGCGGACGATTCGGACTATCGCACAATTCGTATAGCACCATCGTACACTCACTTCCTATTTTTTTTACCGTAGTGTACCCTGCCCGCGTACCAAGTATGCTTATCGCTAGTCGTTTACTTTTTACTACTACTACCACTACTATCACAACAACCTAACCGACGCCCGGTCACGTAGCTCTCAGCAGCATCATCGTTCATTTGCTTTCGTCTTGATGACTCGGACATACCTTTGTTTCACGTTCTTCTGCGTATATTGCGCTGGTCAGTTGAGATCTTTCGTAGTTTTGCTGAACAATGTTCGGCAGAGGGACTTTGCAGGTAGTTGATTCATACACCCGCACTGTTCAATAGACCTTTCAGGTTGCAAACCCGGACTGCAAGTACTGAGCCTCCCTTGACGTATATAGTCCGTGAACGATCATACTTCAAACTCCCTTACACCGATACCGTCCTTCCCTCTTCGTGCAAATGCCATCATAAGGATCGCGTCTTATTGACATCCGCAATGCGTTTGCGTTATCAGATACGAGAGAATAGCTGCTTGAATGCTGTTGGGGCCATCAACGCCATGTGAAGACCCAACAGTCCATGAGGGCCGGCAAGGCGGTGTTGATGGAGTTGCAGTTGCAGGGCCGGCGGTGGGTTCGTATGGAAGCTGCAGACCGCAGTACATGATCTGCTTCCGAAGTACCGGAGGACGTCAGTCGTGCGAATGAGAAGCTTCCACCGCAATGAGGACAAGGCAAGCAAGCTCACATCGGACCCGCACTTCTCCGGTCTCGGTATTCTTCATTCTTTGGAGGCCCAATATAGGCCGTATCGCGCGAAGTGGTGTCAGTCACGACAGGCCCGCCATGTTTTCGAACCATTCCACGACCGATGCGACCTTGCGTACTACTGCATCACTGAGGCCGAGGCGTAAATCTGGTCGGAGACGAGCATCTTGAGAGACTGACGGCAGGGCGCGGTAGCAAACCTCTAGTTTGGATCTCAATTGAGGCGATGCTGAGCAACTGATAGGCGCAACCCCCGTGCTGTGTCTCGCTTCGCTTTCCCATGATACAAGGACGTCTATGAGGTAACGATGTAAGTAAACCGCAGCAGCGCGGAAATATATGAACAGTCACGCACTCTCCAGGAGAACAATGTCACCTCTCTTTGCATGCTGCGTCGAAGCATTCGGATTCAGTCCAGCCCAGTCTTCTGCAACTTCGCGCCAGGCACTGAGCCTGCAGATGCCACCTGACTCATCTCCTAGAATCATCTTGAGGAGAGAGACTGCCTTCCCGGCGTCCGGACCCTTTTTGACTCGTATGGTATCAGGGCCCTCTATCTCGAGGACTGCCACGAGAAGGGTCACTTTCCGTGGACCCTGAGCGGTTCGCGCTGTTTGGACGGCAAGCGCAGCAACGGACGTGAGAGAGTGCAGATTAAAGTGGAATGCGGGGAAGTTAATGACAGAGGACGTGTCAGAATAGTTATACGAGGCGGTATCTTGAGTCTCTTGGTTCAAGAGCTGCGAGCGGATGCGGGATACGCTGGCAGAAGGACGGAAGAAGGTGATGTCTGGTATGAGAATATGTGTCGCGTCGAAGTTCTCAGCGCCCTGTGTCGCAGGCCAGGTGATGACAGTCGTTTGTCCCTCTGAAGGATCAAGTCAGCAGTGTTGCAGCCAGTGCGATGGCGACCCAACTTACCAGGCGGAACGCTCTCATCTTCAAGAGACGTTAACGCCTGGGCGAGCTCTTGTTCATGTTCATGTTCGCTGAAGATGACGTTCTCATACAACATGGATATACGTCGATTGGCCTCCACGAGTGTAGAAGGAAGTAGGGTGAACGGGATTTGGCTTGCTTGGACCCGTGTTAGTACTGTTTGCCATCTATACGAGTCATCTCGAGAGCCAAGAAGATGTTTGCTAGATGGTACACCGGTGAACACACGGTAGCGGGACATGACCTGACTATAGACGGAAGGGATGTTGGATCACAAGGTTGAGTTGCTACAGCTGTTTTCGATTTGTTTGCCGTTCAAACTCCGACGACGCGAGTGCACGATTGACACGAAAAAATCAAGAAATTCACAGTCGTGTCCTGCAAAGTGTAACTCTGTGTCAAACCTACTGAAACATGTAGAATACAGCGTCAAACGTCTTCATGAGAAGTATCAACGCAGGAGGATAAGTTTTGAGGGAGCAATAGACGATTCAAGAGGCCACCCAATGCATGATCAATGGGCGCAGCCCGAACTTCTTCCATAGCCATCTC
>KN050178.1:676-13543 GCA_000743315.1 Lignosus rhinocerotis TM02
ACGACGGTCAACCAGCCATAGCCACATGCGCTCTCCGCCCCCCGACATCGACATCGACATCGATTCGAGATATCCGATGTCCCGTATACGTGTCTGGCTCAGCCATGCTCCGAGAACCCAACTTCCGCAGGGAAGAATACTCCATACCACCATAAAGACGAGAACGAACGCAGAGGACAGTCGAGAGCAAGAACAGAGAGAGAGAGAGAGAGAGAGAGAGAGAGAGAGAGAGAGAGAGAGAGAGAGAGAGAGAGAGAGAGAGAGAGAGAGAGAGAGAGAGAGAGAGAGAGAGAGAGAGAGAGAGAGAGAGAGAGAGAGAGAGAGAGAGAGAGAGAGAGAGAGAGAGAGAGAGAGAGAGAGAGAGAGAGAGAGAGAGAGAGAGACAGAGAGAGAGAGAGACAGAGAGAGAGAGAGAGAGTAAAAGAAGACGCTGAAGAGGCAGAGTACAAGCCAAGAGGACGAGCAAGCGGAAGAGGAAGAGGACGAGGAGAAGGAGAAGAGGAACACAGCGCGTCCGCGTCTCCTCCTTTCCTACTTGGTCATCGCCGCGACCTTCTCCTTGATGCTGTCGACGACGGCGGGCTCCGCGAGCGTGCTGAGGTCGCCGAGCTGGTCGCCCTCGCCCGCGACGATCTTGCGCAGCACGCGACGCATAATCTGTAAGAACGGCAGGCGTACACGTCAGACATCGTCGTATCACACACGAGAAGAGAAAGAGAGAGGGGGAGAGCGCCTGAGAGAGAGAGAGAGCGTGCTGACCTTTCCGGAGCGCGTCTTGGGCAAATCGGAGACAAGGAATATTTTCTTGGGCGCAGCGAACGGGCCGATGACCTTGCGGACCTGGAGGGTGAGCTCCTTGATGAGCCCGCTCTCGTCGTTCGGGTCGTACTTGAACTCCCTGTGACCGCCCCGCAGGTGCGAGCGCGCGCAAGCCATGTCAGCATTCAGCTCTCCAGCATTCAGGGTCCAGCATCCGTGTTCCTGAGGGGTACTCACGGCTTGAGCGTGACAAACGCGTAGACAGCCTGGCCTGTGAGCTCGTCCGCGGTGCCGACCACTGTGAGGTGAGGGAGGAGGAGAATCGGCGTTAGCATGGTGCGCATATGGGGCGGTGGACGTAGCGGAGCAGCTACGGAGATATAGCGGGCCAAGCGCGGCGCGGACATACCTGCAGTCTCTGCGACGCCCGCGTGCGTGATGAGCGCCGACTCGATCTCCGCGGTGGACAGACGGTGCCCGGAGACGTTGATGACGTCTGCACGGCATCCGCGCGGTTGAAAGCATCATGACATCCGGTCGAGCAGAGAGGAGCGAGGTCAGGCAGTCAGTCCCAGCGGTCCAAAGACGAATGGGAGATGATGGGCGGACGTACCGTCGACACGGCCCTTGATCCAGATATACCCGTGCTCGTCGCGCGCAGCGCCGTCGCCGGTGTAGAAGTAGCCAGGGTAGGGCCTCATGTACGTCTCGAGGTACCGATTATGGTCCTGGTAGACGGTGCGCGCGATCGACGGCCACGGCCGCTTGATGCACAACACGCCCTCGACGCTGTTGCCCTCGAGCTCCTTCCCGCTCTGCGGGTCGAGGAGCACAGGCTCGATGCCGAAGAACGGCACCGTCGCCGACCCGGGCTTCGTCTCGATCGCGCCCGGGAACGGCGTCACGACGATCGAGCCGGTCTCGGTCTGCCAGAAGGTGTCGACGATGGCGCATTGCCTGCGGCCGACGTGGTCGTTGTACCAGTGCCACGCCTCGGGGTTGATGGGCTCGCCGACGCTGCCCAGGACACGGAGCGTGCCGAGGTCGTGGTCCTTGACGTGGTGCTCGCCGAGCCGGCGGAGGAGACGGATGGCCGTCGGGGCGGAGTAGAAGTGGGTGAGCTTGTGCTTGTCGACGGTCTGCCAGTAACGGGATGGCGTGGGGTACACAGGCGTGGACTCGAAGACGGTGGTGGTAACCCCGTTCGCGAGGGGACCGTAGACAATATAGGTGTGACCGGTGATCCAGCCAACGTCGGCCATGCATGCGAAGCGGTCGTCCGGGTGGACATCGAAGACGTACTTGACGGTCAAAGCGGCGCAAAGGAGGTAGCCACCGGTGGTGTGGACGACTCCCTTCGGCTTCCCCGTCGAACCGGAGGTCTGTATGAGGGCGTAATGAGCATACTAGGATCACATATACCTAGTGTGAGGGTAATACTGACGTAAAGGATGAAGAGCGGGTCCTCAGCGGACATGATTTCGGGCGGGCAGTAGCGGGGGACCTTGAGGATCTCCTCATGCCACCACTTGTCGCGACCGGAAATCCAGGGGACGTCATTGCCAGTGCGCTTGAGCACGAGGACGTGTTCGACGTGGGGGCACTCTTTGACGGCAGCATCTGCGATAGCCTTAGTAGCTATGGTCTTACCCCCACGACGGCCCTCGTCGGCGGTGATGACGACGCGAGACTTGCAGTCATTGACACGGTCCCGAAGGGACTCGGCGGAGAAGCCGGCGAAGACGACGGAGTGAACAGCACCGATGCGCGCGCAGGCGAGGAAAGCGGCGGCGGCGTGCCATGTCATGGGAAGGTAGATGGAGACGGTGTCGCCCTTCTTGACGCCCCAGGACTTGAGAACATTGGCGACGGCGCAGACCTCGCGAAGGAGCTGAGCATATGAGATTTCGGAGCCCTCGTTGGGCTCGTCTGCCTCATAGATGATCGCGGTCTAGATCGCGATCGGACGGTCAGTGAATTCTGAAGTCCGCGATCAGTTAAGCCCGATTCTTTCGCCATCGGAGTCCCAAGTCTGGGCGCTTGAATACGCGGCGGGTCGATTTGTGCGCTCCGTCTGCGATCCGCTGTTGGTGATGAGTTCGCTCAACGCGCGAGTTCTCCGCGTGTGGGGGAGATTGCATATATCAGGTCGGAATGGACCTTCCGGACGGTTACTCACGGTTTGCACCGGACCTCCGATGGCGCGAGAAGGCGAGACGAAGATAGGAACAGGGACTGACCTTTTCTGGGTGCTTGAATGCCCAACGATCGACGCAGTTGTATGAGGCATTGAGTCCGCCCTCGGGGAACCAGGAGATATCGCCGTTCTCGAACCCACCGGAGCGGACGGTGCTGAAAGGACGGTCCCAGTGGAGAGACTCTCTGGCGACCTAGAAGCCATGGGCGTGTTCGCTCGTGTACGGGAAGGAGGGAAGGGGAAGATGAGGAAGCGCACCTTTGCCCACCATTTGTCGCTCTCGTGACCGAGGGACTCGGAATGGAACTCCCTGCAACGGAGATGAGAGAGGAGACCTAAAGGGCGGAGGAGAAGAGGAGTAGGTACTTGTAGGAGTCGTGACCGTCGATGTGGGGTTTCTTGTGGGTCTTTACGCGGGGGGCGATGGGGTGTTTTGGGACTCTGTGGTGGTTGTCGTCGGCGGACATTGTGTGTGTGGGATGATGGCGGGGGAATGGGACGGGAAGAAGAGAGAAGGAACGGGAGCGAGGGCGGGGCGATGGGTGGGGAAGCGGGGCGAGGGTGACTGATATACATTCTCTGTGTGCGGCAGCCCCGGGCGCGTGATCGAGTTAGATCAGTCGGATTGCCTTGAGTGTGCCCCTGAATTCGTTCTTGCTCTCCTCCCGCTCTTCCGTCCCCGTCTGCCCTCAGGCCCCTTTACCCCGCTCCTGCCCACTCATTCTCTCCCCAACTCCATCGCACACTTCCTCTCCCATAACTACCAGATCATTACGTCTCTCAATCTACACAGGTGCGGAGGAATGCGGCAACACAGGGTGCTAGAGCGGTCCCGCAACCCTCCCAGCGTCAATAATTACCGTCCACTTCCCACAATCTACATATTATCTACAAGCGTTCTCTGCTCCCATCGTCGTCTGCATCCGTTCATACCGCACCTTCGCACACGTCCCGACCTCTTCCTAACTGCCCCCTTCTCGGACCCGACTTCGGAAACAGAACCTCGTCTAGGCCTGGGAATCTTACCAGATGTCCGTGATTCTGCGAGGCCGATAACCCTGCACCCTCGCGCGTCCTCTCCAGCAACACCATCCATCCGGCTTGGCCCCCGAGTACTTCATGCTAACATGGCCAGCTGACAGCAGCCCGCGAGCCGTGTCCTTGACTCTCTTCTTGTCGACGTGCGACGCCCGCATTTCTCTGCTCGTCGCTCTCCCCCTCCGGCAGAGCGACGGAGACGTATACGTACTACCACCCAACCGAGCACAGCACCCCGCACTACCCCGCATCCAATTCCCCACATCCTCATCAAACTCGTACATCAGCGGCCAGCCTCGAGCGAACGCGTTCCTCCAGAATTCCGAACGCTTCTCCACCCGTGCCATTCCGCACACTAGGTTGCCGTATCACAGGGGCCACCCGGATCGGTAGGTAAACAGAGCAAGTTGATTCATATCCATCTCTCCTGTTCATCAATTGAACGCTACGTGTTTGTACATGCGATAAGTACCAGATTGGCGATGGCTAATATGTACATGGTGTGCGTGATCCCAGTAAACCCCGTTCATTCCTTTACCCAGTGATCCGTCACCCCTGTGCAGTCAAGGGCAGGCGCAGCAGATCGCGCGCCAAGCGAATGCTCACCGTGACCTTTCATATACACTGTACCCCTTGTCCCGGCCGGTCTCTCTTCCATGTTCCTAGGCCCCCTTGGTCTCTCATTCTAGACCGATACCGCGAACCTGGCGCGGCCTGCCCGACCCGACCCTGCCGCCGCGCGCACGTCCGTCGGGATCCCTCACGACCGTCTCCTAGGCCTGTACAGTATATTGTACACTGGCAGCAGTTCTTGCTAGTCCTATAGCTGACACGGGAATCCTCAGTGCGATTCTGATATCTCCCACAATCAGTGCCGCCTACCCGATCCAGTACACAACACGCAATCTGTCGGATCTCCTATATCGCTACCGTTAGTCTGTCCGACTCGCTGGCCATACCGGGCACCCGCACCCGCACCCGCACGCGTAATGGCCCGAGTTCTGCTAGAGTCTGGACACCGGCACTGGCACGGAACAGTATATACTATATCTATATGTATACGTAGTAGGGAAATCCGAAACACTGCGCACGGTGATCCCACTCGAGTATTCAGAACTCAGAACTCAGGCGTCACGCGTGCAGGAGATGCTCAGAGTCATGCACGTTCCAACCCTCCGTGTCCAGCCTCACTACCCCGAGTCCCCGCAACGCAGCGCTATAGGGCGGGTATACATACATCCAGCGACCCGTAAGTATACGGTATACGGTACGCGCAACACGATCCTCAGTCGGAAACGCACCGGAAACGCCACTGGGATGGGGGGACCAGGGGGGCGGGGTGGGCTGATCCGAGTCAAGGCTCGGTGACTTCAAGGTTCAAAGCTTCCGAGTCAAGCTCAAACGCAGTGCGCACGCTTCGGGGCGCACACACACATCGTTGAGACTCAACTGTAGTATGTAGTGAGATGGCGGGAGACGGAAACGGAAACGGAAAGGGAGGGCGGCGGTTCTACTACACTGCCGACTGAGGGACTCAAGTTCAGGTGAACGTGAACGGACGGACGGCAAGAGCCTCGATCGCATCTAGTGAGACTCTGATAACACAATACTATATGATACATCTACTAGTCTGTACTGGGTGGTGCCTGGTGGTGCGTTCTCCAGACTCGCAGCCCTGTGGGCCCGGGGAGAAGATGCGACCGTGATCAGCTTTATCTCGACCCAACGAGCCTCGCGGAAGGATATATATATATATATTATACATAGGGCCCAGGACCGTGAGCGCGGAAAGAGGATACTGTATCCAGCTGCCGCGCGAGAGCTTCGGGAGTTCTGCGAGGTCCGGGTCTGTCTGTATGTATGTATGTATGTACATATAGAGTGCGCTTCTGCAAATTCCCGTGCCCCGGCGGCTTGAGCCTTGAAGCTTGAAGCTTGAGCTTGAGATCTTGAGATGTCGGGGGTTTGGCACGAGGTTTTGCGCGCGCGAGAGCGGAAGAGTGTCTTTTTTCTCTCCGAGAGCCACGAGGCTGCGGCAACGTCTAATCCTCTATACATATATCTGTTCCGCGCGTGGAGTGTGCGAATCGCGATCGGCTGCTGGCATCTTTATTGCTGCTGGCATCTATATGTACATGCTATCACCTCACCCTCGGTCTCTCTCTTCCACATGTCTTGAACGTATCTGCCTTCGCTATGTCCATAGTGTGTTGCCGGCAAGGGTGATGATTGTCTGGATAAGCTCCGAGTCGGAGCACGGGTTGGCAGTACCCGCGCGCGCCTCTGACAGTATGATGCAAGTCTTGAAATCCTCTCCTCTCGTTTCCTGGGAGTATCACAGCGTTGTGTGAGTTCTTTCGCGGTGAGCTTGCATCACGCATGATGCTGGTGGCCATCTATGACCCAACCACCTCATCATTCATGATCAGTACTTACTGCATCAATGCTGCAGGCCTCAGCCCTGACTCAGATCAGTGTGCCCTGGGTGCCACAGGGCAACGTTCATAACCCTCTCCAACTTCCAAGTCATGGTCATGGTCATGGCCCCACTCTTCGTGTTCGTGATCGCCCTCTCCACAGACCCTCACAACACTGACGATAGCTGTTCAATGGCTATAGCCTGTCAATGACACGTCTCACCGGGTTGCCAACTTATCACGAACGACATGCGAAAGCCTCATGAGCTCCGGATCCAAAGCGCATCGTCGTCGTCCCACAAGTACGTCCCCGAGCTCGACAAGTGCCAGCATCGAAGACTTTAAGTTCTAGAGTGAAGCGCATCGCGTGCGAGGTGATATATATGATATAGGAGATCTAGAGTGAAGAACATCGCGCGCGAGGTGATATATATGATATATGATACCTTCTGCTACGCCCGCGAGCCTGCGCACTGTCTGTGCACCCCTACTCATGGTGCATGGTCACCCGGCGCGCGCGCGCAATAAATATGGGAAGTCGGAACAGCTTGGGTTGAGCACATACTGCATGGGGGCGATGCGCATGGGCAGGAACGCAATATGACCGCGTGCTCTGGGCATAGGTGAATGAAGGAGCACCAGCGGCATATGATGTATGCACTTACTGCGACTGTAGCGGTGCAACGCGAGGCCTCTCCTAGTACTAGTAGATATGAGCGCTACGTACCAGTACTAGTAAGCTTGGCTCAGTAATGAAATGAAGAAGAACAAGCGGTATATGATCTATGCACTTACTACAACTGTAGGGGCGCAACGCGAGGCCTTAGCTCCTAGTAGATATGAGCGCTATGTACCAGTACTAGTACTAGTAGTAAGCTTGGCTCAGTAATGAGTCGCGTGTCACGTGCGCGGAATGGAGTGCCGACGCGTCTTGTCTGTCAGCGCTTCCACGGGCTACCACTTGAACGAGAACACCTACAACGACAACTTCGGGCGTACTAGTATTCAATGTCTGGACGCTCTACACGCTCTCGAGTAGCTGGGGCTGCAGCGGATAGGAAGAAGGCTTCCCAGGGCGCGCCGGCGTCGGCGAAACGCGGCTCCAAGTACTTCCGCGCGAGCAGGGGGACTCGGAGGACTGGTGGAAAACAGGCGGAACTGAGGGGCGACTCGGACGCGCAGGAAGACGGGGCGGAGTTGGACGAAGAAGAGGATGATGGTGATGCGGGCGCGGACGGAGAGCAGGGGGAAGATGCGGACGACGCGTCGGAGGTCGCGTCGCTCCATAGCGACGCGCTCGACGACGAGGACGACTTTGTGGACGTGGGGACGCGGAGCTCGGGCGGGAAGAAGCGGAAGCGCGGGACGGCGGCGTCACCGAGAAAAGGCGCGGCGAAGAAAGCGAATGTGAAGAGCTCTCCGAAGAGGAAGCGCAGGACAGCGAAACAGAGCGAGAGCGAGGACGACGAGGACAGCGACTTGGAGTTGGGGGAGGGACAGGAGGTCGTTGGTGTGGTCGTGCAAGCCCCGAAGACAGGGAGAGGTACGCGCAGAAGCGATTACGCTCTCATTGCGTTTGGCTTGGTTGGGAGGTCGGAGGTGATGTTGATGTGTTCTTCTTACCCTAGTGCCACCTGGGCAGATCTCGAAGAATACGTTCGACTTCTTGTCGCAACTGAAGAAGCCGGAATGCAATGACAGAGAATGGTACGTGCAGCTCCGTCCCCAGCATAACAAAAGCGTCGGCAATCTTGATTGACGTCGTCCTTGACCAGGTTCAAGTTGCATGGTCAGGCAATGACGCGACAGATACCCGCTTATCTATCTGACTATGCTCTCAATCTGAACAGAACCTGTGTACCGCCTCGCGGAATCCGAGTGGAAGGCATTTGTCGAACATTTCACCGATCTCTTGGTCGAGGTTGACCCTCAAATCCCACATCTCCCCCCAAAAGACGTCACTCACCGAATCTATCGCGATGTTGGTGGTGTTTCGTCGTGCAATCTGCACTATTTACTGAGTTGACAATCGCAGGTTCGATTCAGCAACGATAAGACTCCGTACAAGACAGGCTTCTCGGCCAGCTTCTCTCGCAGCGGACGGAAAGGCATATTTGCTGGATGTGAGTGCCCCAGGACACACTTTATGGGGATAACAGCACTGAACGAGGGTCTCATGACGGATCTCGCAGACCACATGTAAGCCTTGCTTGCTTTTTGCTGGATCTCGACTTGTACTCACGACGAGGGGGCGCTTGCATAGAGCAGGTATTCCTTCCCCCACAGAACCATCTCGATTGAACTTACTGGACGATTGCTATCAGTGAAGCCCGGCGGCGACAGCCTCATCGCAGCGGGCAGTTGGTGCCCCGGTAGAAACGAACTTGCAACAATACGGTTCGTCCATCATCTACTCCCCCTAACCCTCACGGCTTCCCCATGCCAATCGTCCGGCGTCCGCAGGAGTAACCTTCAGCGCTCGTCCCGGCGACTGAGGGAGATCATCTCCGCACCCGACTTCGAGGCCCTCTTTGGGCCTGCGCGCCCGCATCCCAAGGGGGCGCGCCAGAGCATTTTTGGGATGGAGGACGAGCTGAAGGTCGCGCCGAAGGGCATCGATAAGTCGCACAAGTGCGTACATTCGCAGCCCTGTCATTATTATCAAGAAGTCTCAGTCTCGATGGCCCCTGGCGGTGCGTGATCTGTTAGGGGTGGCTCCGCAGCCCTTTCATTATTATTGAGAAGTCTGAGTCTCGATGGCCCTTGGCGGGCGGTGCGTGATCTGTTAGGGACATCGACCTCCTCAAGTGCCGTTCCTTCGCGGTGGTGTATAGGTGAGTAAGGAGCTGCGCCGGTGTGTGAGCGGGGTGGCGGATGTCACGAACGAACCTGGTGTTCTAACGGGCGTGCGTGCGCAGGTTCACCGACAAACAGGTGTTCTCGCCCGAGTTCAAGAACGAACTCGCGCATGTCGCGGGTGTAATGCGGCCGTTCGTGCACTGGTACGTGTTATTGCGTGGCTGGTAACGCACGTACCTGGTCCGCTGATGCTACTCACGTCGTTGTAGCTTGAACGACCTCATGACTCTCCAAGACGGTGATAACAGCAGCAGCTCGGACAGTGAAGAGGGTGAAGGGGAGGAGGACGAGGATGGAGGGAATTGAGTTTTTCATATACACGGTCGAAGAATCTATCCCGTCTACTCCAGTTCAGGTCACCTCTACAGTAAGACTCTCCTTCGAGCTCAATGTCCGATTTTCTGCTCCACAGCCCTCTCGTTGACACCCCCCTCTACTGGTCTGTTGGCCCCTTGCCATGGGACGCACCAAACGTTCAACGGAATTCTCAGCCGGGGCGCACACAGGCCTCGCCATGAGGAGTAATGCATCGTCAACGATGAGCAGGCTCGACGGCCCATCGCAGCTGGGATCACGAGAAACGACAAGCGTGCCGTAAGGCTAACAGCCAACTGCGACCAGAAACGCAGCGCTGGTGCCAACTATGAAATCACAAGCGCCCAGTTTGTAGACGACGATCGACGCTTCAAACGCCTACGGAAGTACATACGCTGCCATGCCTTACTTCTTTTATTTTGGCAGACTACTACTCTGGGGCTACGACTGACATCGGTACGGCAGCCCCTCAGACCGTCTTGACCTGCGGGACGGCATCTTCTGAAGAGGAACAAACGAACAATTTTGAACGGTGGGTGACTCAACAGGCAAGACACGCGCGTGCACCAACGATAGCGAGAACGGAGCCACGATAGCGAGAATAAGCATAGTGATGAGGAACGAGAAGTGGCGAATGGAGGCATAGTCAAGCCGCCTTTGTTTCGACCGGCATGGTCCACCAGGCCAGCGATGCGGCCCTTTCCGTCCCAGACGAGGGAACCCGAGGCACCCTTGATGGTGAAGACTTTGCCCCGGTCTGTCGATGGTGTTGTAGGCAGCAAGCTCCAAGCACTTGCCGGCTGCTGTTTTCCCGAACGGAACGAGACGTGCGCAGCGCCCTACGGTGACACTGCCGTGGTCTTTTTTTGCCAACCATCAGGTAGCGTTGACCGTCGGGCGCGCCAATCTCGGGTGGGGACAGCGAGGGAGTCAGCCTCCGTGTGAGCGCAGCCCTGGATGCGCGGCTTCCTTTCGTCGTCGGGGAACTTGAACAGGTGGCCTGAGCCACCCGGCCGAGGATGGGATAGTTTGCCGAGAGCCTGGGGAGCGTCTTTGAGAGCCTGAAGAGGGTTGCGTTCGTCAGAGAAGGAAGATACGAGAAAGAGTCGTTCGCTCAGAGTTAGGGAGCTGGGCGAGCGGGGGGCAGCCAGGGCTCTTGAGATGCTGGCCATGGGCGTTGATATCTGGCATTCGAGAGCAAACAGCGAGAGCTCTGGACGGAAGATGGTGTGCAAGAGCAATATAGACACGGAAGGGAAATCAAGGACTTGCTCAAGAGCTTCATCGTGTCAACAGCCAGGGCGGCAAGTGCAGAAACCCCTGGGCACAACATGGTAAGTACGACATAGATGAAGGTGCCGTATGAGCAGGGAGGACAAGCGTGAAGGCCCGGGACGAGTGATAACTCGGGATAACTATCAAGCAGCGCCTCGGACTCGGAAGGACTCGCACGGCGCCGAAGGCATACTTATAGCAAGTATACTTATGAATGTCACGGTAGCAAATGGATAAAGGTACTCGCCTCGGCCCTCCGCCAACAAGGCCGGCGGCATTCTTGCATCTTAAGAGGCCAGCGTGCAGCGTGGAACGGGCGAAAAACAAGATGAAACCACGATCAAATACACCTGCAACCTGGAGCGGGAGCAGTCGGCCCCCTGCCAGTGTGCTGCTGGTCCTGCCGGATCCGTTGGTAAAGTAATCCAAATCACGATCACATACACCTGCAGCCTGGAGAGGGAGCAGTCGGCCCCCTGCCAAGTGTGCTGCTGGTCCTGCCGGATCCGTTGGTAAAGCCCCAGTTCGCAAATGGAGCGGCAGATTGGTTGGGGGGACTTGAAGAACGATGGTATATATATATACAAGTACATATATGCAGTTGCCGAGGTGGAAGTGGGTGCGGAGCAGCCAGGCTGGCGAGTACGTAAGTACGTATACACCATCCGAAGCCTAAGAGGGGCGTGTGAACGTGGAGAACTCGATGAAGATGGAAGAGGGAGGGGGGCAGACAATGCCAGAAGTATACACTATACACGGCGACGTTGCACGATATCGGACGGGTCACGGGGTGGGTAGCGTTTAACGGGGGCGTGCCGTCAAAAGAGACGAGGGGAGGGAGAGGGAGGAGAGGGGCGGGGACGTTGGCGCGATTATGTATGCGTATGCAGGAATGCGAGAGTCGGAGACGGTGAACGTGGAAGTGGAAGTGGAACTGCAGACGAGAGAGGGAGAAAAACAGAGCAAAGCTGCGGACGAGAGAGAAAGGGAGAGAGAGAGAGAGCAAGTCTATATATGTACAGTGTTACACGCTCAGAGTCCGAGGAAGGTCGAGACGTACGCCGTGAAGCGTGCGAACGGCGCCTTCTTCGTCTTCTTCTTCTTCGGCTGCTTGCGTTGCGTGCGTTCGGCGGGTGGTTCCAGGATGTCAACGGGAATGGGAGTATAACGGCGAACACAACCAGGTACAAAAGCAAAGCAAAGGAGCAAGAATGAAAGAAAAGAAAAAAAAAACACAGTCAGCAATCATCGACCAACGCGACATAACAGCAGGTCAACAGCCCACGCACCATAGGCATATCACTAGCATCCCCAACCTCGCCATCCTCGGCCCGCTTCGTCGTGACAGTCCTGGTCTCGACCGTCGGCGACGACGGCGTGCTGTCCGTCCTTGCTGCCTCTGTCTCTGCCTCTGCAGGCTCGTCCTCTGTCTGAGGCTGGGGCTGGGGCTGGGGCTCGAGCTCAAGCTGTTTCGGCGCCTCTGCGACGTGCTCCTTGAACCACTGTGCAGTCGGGATGAGGACTGTCCGGACCTCCATACATGCAGGTAGGGGGGGGGAAGACGCACCTGGGTGAGGAACTTGGCCGAGTCCTTCGGATACCGCCTCTGCGTCTCGTAGTCGACGTACGTCAGCCCAAAGCGGGTGACGTACCCGTCCGCCCTGCGTCCGCGGTGCGTGTGGTCAGCATCAGTATTCTGCCGTCTCCGAAACACGAAAATCCGCAATCCGCAATCGGAGGGGACAGGGACAGGCGCAGGGGCCAGAAAGCGCGCGACTCACCACTCGAAGTTATCCAGCAGGCTCCACGCGAAGTACGCGCGGACGTCGACGCCGTCCTCGTTGCGCGCGGCGAGGAGCGCGGCGGTGTTCCCGCGGAAGTAGCGCACGCGGGGCTCGTCCGCGAGCGCGCGCTCCAGCGGGAGCGCGTTC
The DNA here is from genome assembly GCA_000743315.1 of Lignosus rhinocerotis TM02. Taxonomy (NCBI): domain Eukaryota; kingdom Fungi; phylum Basidiomycota; class Agaricomycetes; order Polyporales; family Polyporaceae; genus Lignosus; species Lignosus rhinocerus. The sequence continues at coordinate 13,468 of KN050178.1, forward strand.
TCGTCCTTCACTGCGAACCCGTTCTCGGTCACACTGGAGAGTGGGGTGAGTGCGGGTGAGTGCGGGGAGGGGAGGG
>KN050178.1:20536-37707 GCA_000743315.1 Lignosus rhinocerotis TM02
GTCGGGTCTATTTGTGTGCCCGCCCGCTGAGCGGGCATGTTCCCAGGTGAGAGACCGGATCCCACTGCCATGGCATCGTGAAGTGAGCAGCTGACGGAACAAGGCGTGCATGCACTCAGCACTGCGTGCCTGGTTTCTGGAACACCATGGTGGCTCGCGGTACTCTGTAGCACCTGCTTGAGGTACCCGTGTGTGTGCCTACATAATCCAGGGGTTGCAACATTGCGTCTCAATGAATGTCGCCATCATCACAGATTCTCGTTTCCACCTATTGTACGTCGCATCTGAACCGGAACTGCACGCGGGGACGAAGCGATCCCACAGCCAAACGAACGCCATGCATTACCGAAAGCGATCCTCATAGCTGGTATATATGATAGCCGAGAGCGCCGCGACTTCCCTCGCGTCCGCCAGTCCCTGGATATCAATAGAATTGCACGGATGGCACGGATCAGCAGCCATCCTTGCCGACCACGCACACGCCGGAGGAGAAAGCGTACGCACGTCAACAAGCTCGTTGGGCAGCCCTTCGAGCGCCAGATGGCACCACCTCGCCAGCCCCGGGAGCATCGCAGCGAGTCGTTCGCGCGGCTCTTGGCCGCCTGGCCCCATGTCGTCCTGCTCGGGCTTCGATCCGGGTCCGGATCCTCCAAAGACGTGTTTCTCGACGCCGCGGAAGAGGACGTCCGTGGCGCGGTCGAGACAGACCTCCAGGACGCGCTCGAACGAGCCGGAGGCGACGTGCGTGCGCGTCTCGGCGAGGAACGCGTCAAACGTGGGATCGTGTGCGGTCACCAACCAGGACGGGATCCCGCCCTGGGTGAGCACGTGTTGGAGCGTCTCGGGAGTCGGCGGGAGAAGCGTTGACATGAAGCTGTGGCAGAGCAAAGTTAGAATAGCCCCGGGAGCAGGGGGGCAAGGATAACGGACGAGACGCCACTTGCAGCGTGTGCCACGTACTTTATTCGTCGTTCCTTGCCTTCGAATGTCACTTCGTATTCCACCCTCCGGCGGACGTCGCAGATCAGACGATGCAGATCTGCCACGGTGAGCTTCGTCTTGAGCGACACGCTGTAGGAACGGAGTCAGTGTCCAAGGTTGCCCGGTCATCATGGTGTACTACGTACCCTTCGAAGACCTCCTCGACGCCTCTCCTCACGCGCTCCCCGACGTCCTTCCATCCGACGTGGAGGATCCACCAGCTGAGCGTGAGGTACTTCCGCTCCGTCTCCTCGCTCACGTTTTCAGACTCTCCGAGCTCGTCTGTCTCTGGGTCTTCGAGACTTTTGTCTCCCCAAAACAGCGAGTACACCGATGTACTGTACTGCAACTGTTCACGGATGCGCTCGTCGCGCTCCTGTTGAACCAAGGACTGTATATACTTTGAGCGACCAAGTACGCTGAGTTGGATGTGTGTGAACAGGGAGAGGAGAGTCATCGAGTATAATACAGTCAATGTCCGTGTAAATGCTTGGGAAGGGTCAGTTCCCGGCTGCGATGCGTGCACAGACGCACAACCACGTACTGAGGATTTTGACCTCCCTCCATAGCTCGGCCTTGCTCCGAGTGACTGCACTCAGCACGTAACGAGCATTGTCCTGCGAGACCTGTGGATGGGTTGGGCTGTGGCAAGAACACTGCAAGAGGGGGGAGGGGGGGCGTACATTTGATGCAGGGCCCGGCGCAGAGGAGCTCGACATCGAGCTGGTTGTGTGCACAGAGTCTGCAAGATCGGCCCCGAGGCCTGACTTGGGCGAAGCGGATGCCTCGCCACCCGGGGGAGATGGGGGCACGGCGGAGACCTGCGACGAACCCAAGGGCGAGAACTGGTCAACCCAACTCGCGGACGAAGCCGACAGATCCGTTGGCGCGCCGTCCAGGGAGGACACCACGGAGACAGACCCATTGTCTGAGCGCACGTCTGCTTCTGAACCGCGGATGTGGTCGATGCTGGAGGTGACGCTTGACTCGGAGGGTGCAGCAGGAGGCTGGAGCTCGAGCTTGGCCCGGGGTGCACGGGAGTACGACTGCAGTTCCTGAGTGAGGCCCTCGACGTCCATGTCCTCCAATATGTGTTTCCCGAGAGTCGGGAGGAGTGCCATGACCGTGAAGGATATGTCTTGGTGGTTCTGCTCAAACCTCCTCCGGAGACTGTCGCAAGGTCTTCTCAGCCTGGAGAACGGAGCGCAGAAAAGATGCTCACACTTACTTTTCCCGCGCAGCTCTCTCTTGGAGCATGGAGTTCCGGACTTCCTCTAGTCGGCTCGAGACATAGCGTCCGATGATGTATGCGCCGCCGACGTACCCCGCTGCCTTCGTGAAGCCGCGCCGCCGCTCATGAAAGTAACCTCCGAGGGCATGAAACATTCCGAGATCGTGGTTGCATACAAGCAGGAGGCGTTCAGCGTGTTCCCAGTGTGCGCAGATGACAGTCGCCAACCGCAAGGATGGGCTCGACGCTGGGCGAATTGCCGGCGCTGGGAAACACGTGCCCTTCATGACTTACTACGGCCTCCGGATCCTTCAACCTTTCCTTCTACTTACCATCACCTACCTACTCGTCTCAGCATGGTGTGTCCCTTCTCTCAATCATGCTTAGACCGGGAGGCATCGGATCTCATTCGGATGGCATAGGGCGGAGGAGCGAGATATCCTTATCCCAAACAGGTCTGGTCGCCAGCTGGTGCGTTGCACATTCAAATATGCTTGTGTAGAACAAGAAAGCATGCACAACCCGCAAGAGGTTGTGTTGCACAATCCACATGCTCATGCTCATCCCCAATTCCTCTTAGGTGGCTGGTGGACACGACCTGCCAATTGGAAGAGCAATACCGCCATCGCGTTTGCTGGGATTTTTGCTGTCGCCTATGGCGTTTTCACCGTCAGCGCCGACAAGGAGGTACGCTCATGTTCTGCATGGCTCATCAACATGGTGTGTGGATCCTGATCGTAACATGCCTGCCCTTCTCCTTGTTACAGCGGAGGCTAGCTGAACCCGTGAGGCCCATTCCTTCCATGAGGGTACGTGTCTCGCTCTCTCGTCCATCTAGCTCTAAACCGTCGGTGACACATGTGCAGTGGGCAAGTCAGTATAGAGAAGCAAAGGCAACGTCCGAGTAGAGTAGCCACTTCTCGGGGCTGTCATTCTTGCGCTGAGCCAATTCACATCTGCCCTCTGCGCTCAGTGTTGATGCCCAGTAAGAGCTCGCTCGAGTATGCTGGTAGAACAGCTTTCATCTGCGCTTCTGAGCGTATACTGACGCGGCCGAGAAATGGACGGGTGACCTTGAGCTGCGTCTCTCAACCTAAGAGTCCACAATTGCTCCCTATTGTGCTATTGATGGTTTCCCGACACCAAGCACGTCCCTGTTCGCGTGACAAAGGTGATGGCGTTCGATGCCCGACACCGTCAAGCACGTCCCTCTTCGCGAGACAAAGGTGATGGCGTTCGATATCTTCGGAGCGTTACTGGGAAGTTCGTCGGCATCATGATTCCATACATTCTGCTAACGTTCGGCGCTGCGACTAGGATCGCCAAGGTCTCATACTCCGCACTCTGCTTTCTTGGCAGTCTCTACCGTTTGTGGACCAGGGACCGGTGTGCGGATGCTTCTAGAGCGATATATTCCCTTCGAAGCTCTTGCAAACCGCGATGCCCGTCAGACTGAATCGTCCAATCCTTCGCAGCGCCGGTCCCTCCTGCCCTTCTCGACCTCGCAGCCGAAACTAACCTGCCCATTGATGAACACTCTTTGCTGTTCAACGGGGCGGCTTCGCCCTGTTCTTCCACCCGTCCAGGATCAGTATGTATCGGCTCATGCCACCGCCAGGGGTCCATTTTTCACGAGCTTTAGACCCATCCTGCCAGTTCTTGGTGCCCGATGTTTTACGCCGGGATGAGATTTTAGTTGTAAGCACGGGCGTAGGACGTGTCCTCCATGCAGCTCAATATTTCGGCCTAGCGACCGCGCTCGTTCGCCGGCGAGGGATCCTCGAGAGCCATGTCGACTTCATTGTTGGGGACTGGGATGCTAGTAAGGGTCGTTCACCACAGTTATCTCTGCAGATTAGTGGACTAAGGGAACTCACCGCGAACATCCGACTTGGCTTTCAATCGGATGCTTCCATGGGATAAGATGGTTCATTGTATTAGCATCGTGTCTCGAGTAGTAGTGGTCAGTATGAATACAACAGATACGTCTCGTAGCAATTTACACTCAGTGCATGCGGTGCTGTGTGCCACTGCCGAGCGAGCCCATCCCGTCAATCACACAGTGAGCCACCAATCTCATCACGAAGCTGTCGAGCTTTTAAGATGACAGAATAGATGGCCTTTTCGAAGTTTCAGGCCATCTGATGAACATACTACGCTACCAATAATGAGTGTCGCGTGCCAGTGAGGCGGACGGAGGGTAGACGGAGTTTGATAGATGAAACTAGTTCAATATGTTCGACATCGAGGCTATATTTTCAGACTTCCATACTACGATACGGTCATCGATACCATGCACGTATGATATCCGAACATGCTCACTCTCCGCGAGCTTGCTGCTGCTATACTGTAGCGTATGATGGAGCGCCATCCGGTGCTGAGAATTCATCTCCGAGCAAGTACCAATCTACGCAAGTTGATTCTTCGGATGCGATTTCCCACTGCCACTCGTCCTCCTCAAGTGCGATCACCCTCCGCACTCTCTGGACTATCTCGTAGCCCTTCGCGGTCCCTGTTGGGGTGCGAACGGCGGTTAATACTAGTGATTTTCGGAGCTGACTGCCACTTTACACATACCTCGCGGCTTCGCAGGCTTGGCTATATCGAGAATTGCGACCTCCACCTGGGCCCGCCGATGTTCTCTTCGCTCTTCGTCCAATGAGTCCTCGTTCTGCCATGCCAACTCACGCTCCCGCTCATGGTCCGTATCCTTGACGTATCCTCCGTGCGCTTCAACATTGTCGGCCTCCCCAGAGCACACATACCGATCCGAAACGTATGTCCGCCCGTCATCTCGTCCTGGGTTGCGGCGTGACATGCGCCATGGGCGCGGAAACATCCGCCCCGCTTGCTTCCATGGCTTCGTCTCTTCGTACACCTTCAGATGTGGTGCAATCTCGTCCTTGGGAGGAAAGTGTCTGTATGTTAGCATGCGACCGTACTTTCCGGGCAACAGGTGCCCCCAATGCTCGTATGAGGTAGCGAGGAAGACTGACCACTGTCGCGTGTTCGTTGAGCTCTTTGAGCGTCGCGAGAACGGCCTTCGTTGGCTTGTGTGCGCCGCGCATGATCGGGCGCACGACGACGTTTGGTGTTCTTTTGTTGCGCGAGGGCATAGCGGAAGGATTATGCGTGTATGTTGTTTGACGGCTAGCGCAGAGCTGGGTAGGTGGTGCAGGGAAAACTGTGAATTCAAGGGAGCGGCTGTATAAAAGCGGGCGCAGTGAGTCACTCGGAGTCGTACTATCGGTTGCGACCATTACTTTGTCTCCGGCGCCGAGGTACGGTCGTATACGATGGACTGTCAATTCAAACCAGTCATTGCATCGTGCGATAAGAGTTGAACTCACAGACCTCTCGGCCGCTGCATTCAACCTCCGAGTCGTTACAAAGTACTGGTGGCGGTGCCAGGTGCTGTGGTATGACGCTGACGCTTAGGTGACTCCCCCGCTGCCAGGCGATGTTCTGCTTTGTGTTACAGTACGATCTACGCAATGTAACGTACTCACTGCGAAGGTAGCGTAATTGGTTTCCAGTTGTCGACGCAGTCATTTGTGGTATTAAGCGACCATCTTCTCCTCGACACACGCGAGCCGAGCACTGTGCGCACCCGCGCTAAGACTCAGAGCCTGACGTCTCAGGTTCACGTGTGGGTTTGCATTTCAACACCTTCAAGCTATGCTCCGTGTCCTTGCGAGTTGAGAACCTGTGCTATACTTGTGATCCGAATAAGGCTCAGACAGGTGTCGAGATGGCCAGAGTGCGATCTGCACGCCCAGTGAGGGCCCAAATACTACATCGGATCTGACTCATGACTGCCTGACAGGCTTACAGGAGCAACGTCGGTTTGTTCGCAACGGTGCGATATGGCTCTCGTGCCTCCTCTCAGTCCGTGAAGGCGCTAGGTGTCCGCACGAGTGTCATGATAGTTAACACCTGGACATCCAGATATGCAGCCTCACTGGATTCCAGAAGACAGATCGCAGCAAACCGCCGAGCGAAGTCTGCATCCCAGGCATGTACGTCCTTGAGCATATGCGGCTCGTGGAAGGACTGAGGCGTAAAGCTTACCATTGGGCGGGACCTGATGTACGATCATGCGCTTGCGCGAGGATAGGGCGGGAGGTCCCTGATACCAATTGAAGACTGCAAGATTACGGGTAGTGCAGAATGGCCCTCGACGCAGGCTGCGGTGACATGACGCGACGCATCACTCCCAATGGACTCACTAGAGCGAATTTCAAGTTGCTGGAGTTCATATGCATATTAAGAGTGGAGACGAGCGTTATGACTTCTCATTGGTCCGAGTCGAGAACGGGCGAATGGCCCAAAATCCGTTAATATTTACTCCAGCAAATACGCTCTACTATGGTTCCGTGTCTGTGCTATACGCGTGGCTCCACATATCAATATATCACGTCTTATCGTGCTGTGCTTGAGATTGGTGTGAAGGCGCTAAACGCTCAGGTATATACATATGTCCCTCTCAGCCTCACACGACCACACGAAAGGTGGTAGGTTCGGAACAAACCCCTCACACACGAACCGAAAGGTGGCACATTCCCCTTACACACAGTGAACTCATGACAGTAGAGCCAGTAGACCCTAGCGTCAGTGGTCAGTAGAGCAAGAACGAAAACTCAAAAGGCTAACAACAGGTCAATTCATGAGATTGTGGCGGATACATACAAGGCACTGACACTCTGAGTACTACATAGCCATGTCAAGTTCTCACTGGCAGCTGGAACTACCAATTGGGGGAAGATACTGGGAGATAGACGCCCACCTGCACAACTTGACGAGAGCCTTCGGTTAATTCGAGTGATCCTGTCTCATCCCGCCGTTTCTCTCCTTCTCTCCTCCTCTCGCTCTCGCTCTCACACTCACTCACACTCTCTTGCTCTCTCGCTCTTGCCCCATCGCTGCCTTCGACTTGGCTCACCCTGACGAGCCCAGATCCATCGCAGATCTGAACTGTGTGCAAGTCTCGTGAGCGAGAGCGGTGAACAGAACAGAACAGAGTACATCTAGAATTTGGAACACAACCAACACAGACACAACCGCAGACGCAGACATAGAAGACAGACAAGATGTCCCAAAAGGGAAACTACCCCGCTCCTCCAAAGTATGCTTGTTGCTCGCCGTCTCCAGAGCGTGTAGTAGGATTCCAGACTCACTCCTCCTCCTCCCCTTCCCACGGTGTGCGTACTGCAGGTACCTGAACGACTTCAGCAAGGCACTCGCGAGCGAGGTGCGCATCCTCCTCGCCGAGGTTGGGAAGCTCAGAGATGAGCGCAGGCAGCTGCAGTAGTGCGTCTTTCTCTTTGTCACCCTGCTTCTCCTCTCCCTTAGTTCTCTCGGTCTACGCCGAAGGAACGATCCAACGCCTAAAGGGCCTCAACTGACTTGTATCTGGCATGCATGGCAGTGAGATCGCAGAGCTCATGGCCGTCAAGTCCAAGTTCGGCGGTGGGGGCGAGTTCAACCCGGACTGGATGCCCAAGGTGCGCCCCTTCCCCCATACACCCACCTACCGCTACTCACACTCAACGCCATCCCGCAATCCAGCACGAAGAACCCCCCGCACCCTCCTCACCCGACCCCCAGCCCGCCCCGAGCATGATCGACGATGGCGCCCCAGCACGGCCCGCGTGGCGCACGGTGCATAAGCGCGAAGAACGGCGGGCGAAGGCGAAGGCGAAGGCGCTCCCAGCGCCCGCTGCTGCTGCTCCTTCCCCGCCGCAGATGCTGCATCTGCACGAGGCGGCGAACATGCCCGCGTGGGCGCAGTGGAAACGTGAGTGTCTGTTAGAATCCTGTTTCTGTTTCTTTCTTTTCTGGACTCTGTGCCTCTCTCGTGCATTCTTGCCTGCATGCCTCGATTGGTCCTTGTTGTGTTTGTTGTGCCTAGTGGGCGGCGGCGTGCGAGAGTGGATGGCTCTAATGTTGATGGATGAACAAAACGACGACGCTCACAACACCTCGAACAGCCAACCCGTTATTGTCGCCCGTCCCGATTGCCGGCTCCGCGTCCGCACCGCTGCCTGGAGATATTCCCGGACCCATGCCCCGCTCCGGGCTGTTCGGTGAGTGTTCAGTCCTCTTCGCGCACAATGCACGAGTGTCTCAGACGAACACTGTCTCCCCAAGGCCCGCCTACGCCCCCTCCCAAGTAACAGTAACGATACGACCTACTCACGACACTCACACTCGCGATCGCGTCTCCGATCGATCGCTCCTCACGATCACGTTCGGTCTCTAGACCCTCAACATGGAGAGTCAGAACGGATTAGGAGACCCGATCGACGTCCACACTCTGATTTATCCCCGTCCCGTTTCATTCCTTTCTTTTCTGCCTACCACAAGAAGTCAAATACTCGCTTGTACATGTATATCCTCACGTCGCACATCTTCTCGAGCTCGTCCGCTGACCCGCTTTTCTACTCTCTCCTCTCTCATTCTCTACACCTATCACTCCGTGACCCCGTCCCTGCTGCTGCTGTAACGTCGAACATCGCTCTGTTTCCATACCACTTAACCAACTCTGTATCTCGCGCATGGTGCAGCACCCGACTCGACGAAAACCAAGGGAAGCAGCATCACTGAGACTGAGAATAAGGACGAGGAAAAGGCCTCCCGAAGACAAAGCGCGCAGTGGTTTGGGTAATAGGTGGGATTCCATTGGGTGGCTTATGCTTACCGCACTTCCGCCGCGTTCAAGATGGTGGGTGTGCGCCATGCGCCACTTTAGATATGTGTGTGAGTATGTATACATGCTACATACGTGCACCTCAGACGCGCAGGCTGAGGGAGACTTAGGTAAGAGATATAGTAAGCTGGTGGAGGTCAGTGACGAGTGGGCAAGTGGTCGAGTGGTTGGTGGCAGATGAGTGCTTGAAAGCGTGATGGAGGGTGGAGTTGATGCAGATTGTGCGAATGTATCGGAATATCAGTGTATCGGTGAATCGGTGAATCGGTGGATCAGTAGATCTCATCTCGGGTGAAGTCCATGGGGAAGCGCAAGTGAGACGCCTCTAACTAGTGTACAGAGGGGAACGAAAAAAAAGCATTGATACACACAGCAGGTTGCAAGAGACAGAGTGTGTGCAGAAGGACAGATAGCTGATGCGTTGCGATGCGAGCGTGTTATCGAGAGTTTGCGAACCGACAGCGTGCAGGTGTCCCAGGAGTCCGGGGGAGGGGCTCAGGCGGCGTCCTCGATCTCGACCTTGACGAAAAGCGTGGAAAACAAGTACTGCGACAGCTGGGCGTCGTGCAGCGGGAGGTGGCGGTACCCTGCAGCGCACGTCTCCCATCAGCGAACACAGGACATCCAACGCACCCCTGCACGAAAACGCAAGCGAGAGAACGTATCGACGCACCGAGGTTGAGGCTGCCCAGACTGACGCAGTACACCGCGAGCGGCTCGTCGTTCTCGTCCTCCTGTTTGACCGAGAAGCGGACGAAGACAAGGTCCTTCATGTCCCCGACGAGGTCGAACGGGAGGGAGATCTGCTGCTCCCAGACCGGGTTGAACCCGTTGTTCTTCACCACGCCCGTCTTCGCTGTCACTGTGCGCGCGGACGTCGCGGACGTCGTCGTGCCCGATGTTGCGGGAGAGTACCTGTCCGCCGCGGCCCCGTCGGGCAGGAAGGGCGAGTGGGTCCAGTCGGGGATGTGCATCGACACCTCGATGAACGGGTCGAGGGTGGACTTGTCGATGATCTCGCGCCCTTCCGAGTCCTTGGGCCGTGGGAGCTGCTGTGCGGAGATGATCTAGACGAGAAGCCTGCGATGAGAAATTGTGTAGGGAACAAGCGACGAGAACGACGTACGGTGATGTTCAGGAAGTGGTTGGTCCTCGTGGAGAGCAGCGTCTTGTCGGGAACGCGTAGAGCGAGTGGCTTCAGCACATACCCCGCACGGCCGTTCCGCTGGAACATCGCATGGTTGATCATGTACCCCAAGTCTTCAGGAAAGATAACCGCTCAGTAGCCGAACTTCCGATATGTCGGAGCTATATCGTAACATAACTCACCAAACGTCTGCCAGTTGAGCGCGACGAGCTGGCATCCAGCCGACCAGTATCGGTGCGGCTCGTAGTTCGTCGAGCCGATGCGCAGGCCCTTCGGATACGTCCTGACCAGGTGCGTCCTGTTATGTTTGATCAGGTCCATCATTCCCTGCTTCAACAGCTTATTCGCCGTGTTCTCCGACAGGGAGAACATATGCTCGGGAGCATATTCCTCCTTCTTATTCAACCCGCGGCACTTGACACCAACAGTATACACGAGGAGCGCGAGGAGCTCCATAGACATCTTGACTTTCGGCGCCTGGGGAGCGGGTGACTGTGGCCCAGCTGGAACTAGTGCGTCACTGCGGGTAGGAGAGCCCACGGGAGGCGACTTGGGTGTGCCTGAAGAGCGCACGCGTTTCAAAGCACTACGCGCCTTCTTGAACTCGGACTTGAGATCTGAGAGCCGGGGCAGGGTGGTTAGCGCATGCGATGGGAATCGAACCAACGGGGATGCGAAGCTATACATGCCTTTGATGACATCTGCTTCTTCCTGCCGCACTTTTCGCCATTCATGCCTGATCTCATTCCCAACATCAGAGTCGGAGGCCGAAGTGTCTGTGGTGGAGGTAGTGGAGGTGGAGGTTTCCATCTCGGCGGCTTCCTTCTCCGCAAGCCGCTGCTTATCCAACTTGTCCAGCAGATAAGCATTCTTGGCCTTCAGCAGTATTCGATGCTTAAGATCCTCTGGACTGGGCAACGCTTCAATCTTCGGGCGACCATCGACGGGTGCATACACCAGATGTTCTCCAAAGACCTCCTTCATGATTGTGACAAGCTGTTCCTGTTGCTGAACGCAGCAATGAATCTCGGCCGAAAGGATGATGGGGTACGAAGAGGCCACGAAGGCATACTTCAAGATCGCCACACATACATCGCGCGCAGATACCTTTGACGTGAGGGTCCGTCCGTGATACACAACAGGCTCGGTTTCCCCATCCCAGATGTCAACTGTGGAGAGACATTTAGTGCCCGCGTAGGATGCGTAGAATGGAATGACTCACGTTCAACACTGCGGCATGAGTGGAGCAACGCGCGGATGTAACCCTCGATCGTGCTCTCACCGACCAGTTGATGTCCCACAAGGTAAGTATTGTGCGACGACGATATGTAATATTCCGGCAACGGCCGTGTCATGTCATGATAGATCCGGCCATGCTGGTCTGCGAACGCAGAGTTGTCCGCTGACAGAAGGAACGAAGTGAACCCACTTAGCGACATCTTCGCTGTCTCAACTGTAAGCGGCGCAATCAGCGTTATCGTGCTGGCAGACTGCACAGAGGATATTGGAGCCGCAGAAGCAGGAGGTGACTGTGCGGGTTGTCCCGAAATCGACACAGACTTCATTGCGAAGTCCAGTGGCGTTTGAGATGGAGATCCTGGCACCTTCTCTCCTGCAGGAGGAGCCGCATAGCGCAGAAAGATATGCTCAAGGTCTGGATGACTGAGGGAAGACTAGGCATAGCGGCTCAGGTTCCGGCCGTAGTGTTGGTTGGGAAAGGGCACACCTTCTGCGAGTTTCGCATGAACTGCTCGAAGGCGGTGAACGTCATCCCAGTGTCACCGTTGATGACCTTCTTGTACAGCCTGTCTACTTCGGGGCGTGCCTTGAGAGATTTGACGAACCGCTTAAAGTCAGCAAAGTCCAAGAATCCCCGGTTCTGGCTGTCCGCTTGCTGCACACGACGTCAGCACTAGGAATGCCGTCATTACGTGCACCACCCACCTTGAACCGCCTGAGCAGGTCCTCGCGCGAAGGGTTGATGTTGAGCCGGCGGCACAGACGTTCGACATCGTCAAAGTCGAGCCGCTGGTCTTGCTCTTCATCTGCACCCTTCCAAAATTGCTTCTCCCAGATCGTCTGACGCATGTCTGCGCTTCCGAGCCCGCTCATGAGCTGCTGTCGGATAGCGTAAAGTCGACGCAGCGTGACATCCCACATCTGGAAGATATCGCGCGTGGATGCGATGAGATGTAGGGTTTTGTACCCGCCATCGAGGACGTAGACGACGGTGAGCCATTTGTCCTCGTACTCCTGTGAGAGCTGGAACTGCTCGCGATAATATCGCGCATCTGCGCCTACACGGAGCTCCTTTATGTTCTCGATAGGAACTGCTCAGCAGCATGAGTGATCGTTCACGACGAAAGACACAGATGAGACTGGGAATATGGGTGGGAGAGGGCAGTCCTCGGGGGAAATCAGAAGGAATCACTCACTATATCGCAGCTTCTTCGACTCCCATACAATTTGCCCCTGGTCAGCATCGAGCCTGAACATATATCGCTTCTGTTTCTTGGCGGACACTTTGAGCATTGGCACGCCTTGCTGAAGCAGCTGGGGGACAGTGGCGTCAGTGCCCGGCGCCGGCTGCGCTACGGGTGCAGAGAGCTGCGGTTGCACCTGTTGCTGCTGCTCATGCTGCTGCTCAGAGATGGGGGATTCCGGGAGGGATGCCATCCTGGTGAGAGGACAAAGGAGAGGAGGGGAGTGGAGGAAGGGAGTGTGCCCGTCACTGTCCTCACCGAGCACAACGTGATCCACTTGTGGCCTCGTGGGCAAGGACTCAGACTGGGCGCGGCGGTGGCTATTTCTGCGCTTCACCCAATACACTGGCGACAACGTGAACGTCGTCGTCGCTGATGGCACGGACAGCTCCTCTGATAGAAGGGGCTCGGACACTGTACGAATGGCTGGCGGGGGCGAGGAAGGCGGACGTTTGAAGCTTGCGGCGCGTGCAACGGTTGTCCCTACATCCTTCACCTGATTGAGCTTCCTCCGTATGGATCCTCCAAGTCCCCACCCATCCGTCCTCCGTCGTCGCAGGGAAATGTAGTCGGAGTTGGGGTCAGAGGCGAGAATAGTGTCTGCTATCGCCGGGACAGGCTGGCCCTTTGTTGTGAGTAGATTGGCAGCGCGGTGAAGGATGCGCGGGCGTGGCACGGGTTCTTCCTTCGCCATGGTTGACGATGTCTATAGCTGAAGAGTATGTTCTTCATGAAAGAGGCATAAGGAGCGAGTGGTGAAATAACAGTACAGTGAGCAGGTGAGGATGAGGCAACGAATGCAGATGCTATAAGTATGATCAAGGGTCCTAGCACTTATATGATCTATCGTAACCTTGACATTAATCCAAACTAGTCATCCAGCCTATTCCCCGCGCTCGGTACCGGAGTTTGTTGTTTTAGGTCCAAGGATGGTCGTTACCAGGCTGCGGGGCAATTGGCAAACCCAGTTGGAGGAGCTAGAGGCTATGTGCAGTGTGCACCGCACTCGATGTCATTAAATCACATCGCATTGCTGTGGCCAGACATAGCAACACCACACCCAGTGGTCAAAGTCCTGCGCCCGTTAAGAATATATATCCTCACTTGACCCATGTAGATCTTTCCTCCATATGTGTTTGAACGTACGCGTGGGTGTATACGGCAGTGTCAACCAGCAATCCTCCGTATCGTAATAATTGAAAAATGTGGCGGAATATCAGACTAATCAGGATGTAGACAACTGCACAGTGCAGGGTATTCGAAGTCACTTGAAAGTGCCGTGCCGCGAGTACCACGGTTACTGGTAGGCGGAACAAGTCGGTTCTACCGAGTCTCATTGGAAACAGAGGCTGCGCCAGGACCTATAGAAGAACAAGCCAGATAGACAACCGAGTCATCTGCCATTCAGCATCACTGTAATGTGACCCTTGCGATCAAACGTGCGTCCAGATCTTGCAGGACAGTCTGACGACTGCGGCTGAGCGCAAACCTTGTCAGATAAGCAATGTACATTCTTTTGTTCCTTCGACTACACATAACTCTTGTCGCGACGTCAACGGAAGCAACTAATACAACAGAGGACATACTGGGAGGTACCGCATTAATGCTGCCCCCTGCGCCGCAGGCATCCTCGTATGCTGAGCATAAATGAGCGACAGAGAAGAGCAATACCCAAAGCAACCAACAAATCTAAGGGGAGCAGGCAAGGGAGCAGGAGTGTGGGCTGGTTCGGGCGCACAAGAGTCCTAGCACTTGATGAAATTTCCGACGATGAGCGTTGGAATGCCATACGGGTCCCGCCGGATGGTGAACGAGAAGCAGCAGCTGATGAAGCCTTCCTCGTTCGGTGGAGGTTGTTCCTTACCGCGCGCGGGTGTCACCGCACCTGATGAGGGGAGGAGCGGCTTGTATCGGAGCACGCACGACGTGAGGACGGCCTTTTGGTTGGAGTCAAACGCCACGTTGCCGTATTTCTACGCGCCGCAGGCGTATGAGTAACCGATCAACGGGAGTCAATGAGAGACTGGGAAGGGCGGTGACAGTGGGCGCACCTCCCAGTAGTTCACTGCCGAGTCCTCGGCCATGAGCTCGTAAATGCACATCCGACCCTGCCCACGTGCGAGTCTTTAGCGACGATTCAAGGATGAAGATTGACGGAAAGAACTGGACGTACGTCACGCAGCATGTATCCATCTACGCCAACCAATTCGGCGAATTCGCGGTTGGCCTTATAGATTTCACCTGTGCGGCGCCAGAGACAGGCGGGGATCGCCATAGCAGAGAAGACACGGTCATAATCCAAGAGCAGGCGTTCAAATGCTTCTTCGATGAAGACCAAGTCCTGGAAGGGGGTAAACAAGGTATACAAGAAGGTGCAAGTACAGGGTACGCACTATATCTGTCAATGATTCTGACTGGGCTATAGCCTGTATGTGCGGTTAGCATAGTACAACAGTCATGTCCGGAAGCTCACTCTGAACTTCGGTCGGAGAACAGACAACGGCTGTAGAATCTTTTGCTTCGACTCCTGAGACACACTGCATATGTTCATATGAGTTGATTGAGTTCTATCGCGCGGCCGGAACCATGACATACTTCCTGTCCATCCACCTGGACAACCTTGCATATCCCTTTACGTAGTTGTATGGCTTGAGAAGCCCGGCCTCGTACTTACTCCGGATGACCATGTTCAGCCGTTCATTGCGCGAACCCGAAGCCTGGTCGGCAGCCGTGAGGAAGAACCGTTCCGTCTTTGTGGCGGCAGGAAGAACGACAGGCACAGGCTCCTCTGCCGGTTTCTCACGATCTCGGTCCGGACTTGCAGGAGGGGGAGGAGCAATCATTGAAGCTGTGTGCGTCGTACTGGCGAGGCCGGTAGGCTGGGGAATGTATGGGTTGTCAACCCCGAGGCTGACCGGATTTGCGTAGGTAGGACTAGACATCAATGAGGGCGCTGCAGTCGGCTGGCTGAAGAACGTCCCGTCGTCTAATGACTCAAGGAAGTCTCTGCGTAGGTTTCGTTAGCGAATTGAACCTCTCGCCATGAAGTGAGAATACGAAGTTTTGTGAGCTGAAAACAGAAAGTGTCCAAAGGTTGATAGTAGATTTGAGGGGGCGATAACTCCCGAATATAACACCCATCCTGCGACACAATCTGCATGCGCCTACATCTGCATGAAGATGGGCTGCTGGTTCATGAAATCTTCTGACGTCATAGACATTGCTTGTAAACAGGCACCAAGACGTTAGATTGATGGAACAATGATGTCCAACTGGGCTGATGTGCACACAGAGACCGCCGCGTCGATTGCAGACGAGAATCCGCGACACTCACGAGAGCACAGAAAACTCGTTGCTCAGAGTTTCTGGTTGATACATCCATCCACCTTGAGCCATAGTCAAGCCCATCCCGGGCCATGTTGAGTTCATTGGGACCGATGCAGAACCGAATTGCCCTGCTATAGGTTCGCGAGCGAAGTCCACCGAGGCTGGGATATTAGAGGTTCGTTGGGAGTACGTGGTGGTAGAATGGATACTCGCCAGGAAGCCTCGCAACGTCAATCGGAGGATTCGTGATGCTGCTTGGGACTGTACTGGCAGACGCCTTCTCCTTCGCAGAGGTTCGCCGTTCGTCGTGACAGAGGTGGCCAATTTCGCGTTTGATGCTGCACCGTACCGTTCAGTCCCAAGAATGGGCAAGAAGAAATGAGGGGCTGGGACTCGCACCATCGTTGGCAGGGGCGCCCCTCATCACAGGTCATATGGCTCCGGCGACAGTACAAGCATGCATGATTGACTTTTCTCCGTTTTGTTCCTTTTTTCTTCTTGCCGAGCCCGTCGTTGTCAGTGTCGTGCTCGCCAGACGTACTATTTCCTGGCTGCTCAGTTGCGTGCTGACCATTCTGTTGGTGCGAGGAACCGGTAGAGATAGCGTCAGATCCAAGATGCGCCTCGGCGTGGCCCGGGTCTGTCGCAAAGCTGGCCATAGTCCTCCTGTCGGGCGCGGTCGGGGGGGAAGAAATCAAGTTCGCCAACCTCGCTCAGAACTCAGACTACTGGAGATAGCCGAGCACCTATATGAACAAACTGTTCACTGAATGCTTGCCCCGTGGCTGAGTTGGTTACAGCGTCCGACTGTTACACAGGTTCGTGTGAACATCGGAAGGTCGTGAGTTCGAGCCTCACCGGGGCAGCTGTAGCGAATAGTTGGTCTAGTCGATTGTTTTTGGCCAATTTTCTACATCCAGACACCCTCGCAATCTCATCAATTCACAGCAATAGTTGGTTGTTTTCGGCCAATTTTCCACATCCAGACACCCTAGCAATCTCATCAATTCACAGCACTTTCTAGGAGATTTTCCTGTGGGAAATGTGAGGAAAAGTTCGGAAAACGTTCGGATTTTCTCTGGATTTCCTTGACATTTGCTGAGGCTAAGATTTTCTGAAAATTTTCCCTACTGCAGGGCTCTGTAAGTCATGTGATTCACGTGATACGTCAATATCCGGAGTGTCGAAATGACAGTGGCCATAACATCCTGCAACTGTGTGATTCATGTGATACGTCAGTATCCGGAGTGTCACAATGACAGTGGTCATAACATCCTGCGACTCAGTCCTTTG
>KN050179.1:0-30745 GCA_000743315.1 Lignosus rhinocerotis TM02
GAGGAGGGAGATCCGCGGAGCTGCACGCCGGGCGCATGAGCGGGGCGCGAGGAAGCGACGGGGTGCGGTGGGGACGACTCCCACTTGCGTGCGTGTGGGGGAAGTGGGTTCCATCGTTCGTCTCTGGCGTAGCCCTCGCTTGTCATTTCGAGCAGACGGGATAGCGCGCGTTTGAATGCGAACTGCTCGTCTTTCCCTGTAGGATCCGGACACATCAGGGTTACTGCGAGGTCGAAGGCACATCCATGCGGATTACGAACCGGAGAAGATAGACAAGGTGTCAAGAGCGAGCGCCTTCGTTGGGGTTCGCTCCTGGGACATGTTTGGGGCGTCGTAGGATGCCACGTTCGGCCGGTAAACGTCCTGCATTTCCCCTACGGCTTCTGCCATCATAACATCCACGTCCTGCTGCGTGCGGAGGTGCGTTGCCCCGGACTGCGTAGGCGCATCTGGGAAGAAGAGCTCTTCTGGAGGCACCTCTGCGAGGCAGACGATGTGGCAGCGCGCTTCGTACAGAGCATCGATGAGAGAGATGAGTCGTCGTGCTTGGTTTTTCGCTGATAGCTTCAGAACGGGGATCGATGTTATGATAAAGGTGTGATATCGCGATGCTAGGGTAATGTAGTCCGCAGGGCCCATTGACTGATACCATCTCACTTGTCAGCGCAGAGTGAGAGAAGCATCTAGCGAACCTCGTCGCACAGCTCAGCGAAAGTGAACTCGCACACCCCACTCGCCGACCGCGGCACGCGGATACTGCGTCCGAATACAACCACGTCGGAAGTTGACGCTTCTGCGACAAGGTCAGCGATGCTCCGATCCGGCTACCCGAGCGACATTCACGCACCTCCGGAGCCAATTTGTGCTTCGCGTCGAATGTCTGCTAGGGTCGCTTCGAATTCACCCTGTTGTGCCAATGTGTACCAGCTTCTGCGCCCCTCGTTCCCCCTGACGGCGCGCCAGTCGCGTTCAGAGCGCATGAACACGACGGGACATCGTTCCTTGAGCGCCTCCACGAACGGTTCCAGCCGCTCCCGTTGGACGCCGTTCTTGTAGAGGTCGTCAGGAACTTTATTGGAGCTGCCGACGATGATGCCTCCCATGCGCCAGAACCAGGAGAGCACGTCCGCAAGCAAAGTCGCACTCGAGACATCAAGAAGCTGTACCTCGTCAAACACGAGCAGCCAGTGTCTCAGAACAAGCCGTTGGGCGACGACATAGGCAATGCTGGGCTCTATCGGCCCTCGCGAGAGCGAGAAGGACATGTTGGACTTCCGCTTCCACCGAACGGGCAGCGACCCTGTCTTGAGAAGCTGCTTCCATTGCTCGCGTATAACTTTGTTCCAAGTTGGAGCCGGCTCGTCGTCGGGCTCTTGTACCGTTTCAGGCAAGTGCATGCCTGCCATTCTACGGCGAGTCATCTCCCAAACGGCCCGGTATATCTCCAACACAAGCTCGTTATAGTGTTTGCGCGCCTTGTAGGGCGTCGGGAGCACTGAGAACCAGAGGTCAATCAAGAAACTCTTCCCAGAGCCTGGCGGTCCGGTGATAAGGAGACCCTGGAACAGAGAGGGTGTTACCGAAGCGTCCTTGGCGAATGATATAAATATACCTTGGGAGTGGTTAGTGCTTCGATTTCCTCTGCATGGGTGCGTACACGAACTAAGCCTCTGAACGTGTTTGCTGGGTCGGAGATAGGGTCGCCGGCTATCCACCACGGACTCGAGGCATGTTGGGAAATATTGGCATGAGTGTGATTCAAATGCCTGGACAGGACGGCGGGCGGAGCATATCCTTCTAGTTCTCTATGGAGTTTCCTGAGCTACTTGTGGACAGTCAAGTCGCCGTCGGATCTCTCATAGGTAGTGGATGATTACGCACCTGCATGATTACTCTAATTTGCTCTTCATCTTGCTGTACGCGGCCCAGTGCGACAAGGCCACGGTAAGCTTCCAGTAAATCGGTGTGTGCAGGAAGGTGCGTGCTATAACATTGAGAGGTGATGGGGAACCATATGCAAATCCGCTTCTGGGACTGCATGTAACGACAACTCCGTTGCCTTGCGCATGACAAGGCAAAGGCAGAGTGCATCTGAGGCTCACAAAGCGTCTCGACAGCTGTATCTTACGGTGGCTACACCTGGCCAGGTTCTGTTCCGTCGGGCAGGTGGCCAGTTCAGTGGAAGTGTTCTGCCTTGTAAAGGACATTGGACGCACTTCTCGTGTGGTGCTGATTAGGAGACAAGTCGGACGCTCTACACAAGGACTAATATTTAGTAGAGAATCTATAGATCATACAAGGCAAGTCGTTCCCAGGAATCACAATCTAAATGCTTGTAGTCCTTTGCCTTGGTAGTATTTTGCGGGAGCCAACCACACTTATCAAAGGTTCTGGAAGCTCTCAATCAATACCAATCAACATCAATCTTGGGAACAAGCTTGAATGGAGTTACTTGCACAGTCAAGTTGTTGCAAGGTAACTGTCTGCCTAGTAGGGGAGACTACTAGTTGCAAGGAGAGAACTGCCGAAAAAGGACATCAGGGAACCGGATCACGTGGTAGTCATAATGCGGCAAGCATGCCAGTTGTGCACTTGCCAGAGCAACCGCTAAGACTCTTCCTCCCCTACCACTCCTTCGTGTATTCTACACTGGTCCATCATGGCCCAAGCCACGATACATGCCAATAACAACACGATATCTCCAAGTCCCTCGAAGATGGACTCTGCAGGTCAAAATGTGTCATCTGTTAATGGACACTACTTGAACGGGTCTACACCTGCCTCGGACACCAATTCGGAGCGTACCCAGATTATCAACGACGAGAAGGAATTTAAGTAAGATCAATTGCGATACTCTCCAATCTCTCCCGCTCTTACATGAGCCTCGCACCAGCCCGGAATTGACGAAACAGATAGAGAAGTGGGGCTTGCAGAATGCCGGCTTCGACTACAACATTGTCGCAGTCTTTGGTTCGCAATCCACTGGCAAAAGTGCGTAACCCAACGATCTACCGTCTGTAGCTTACAGAGCGTGTACTCATAGGTACATTGCTCAATCGACTATTTGGCACGAACTTCGACGTCATGGACGAAACGCAGCGACAGCAGACGACCAAGGGTGAGTACGTCCATCAATAGGTCTCAATTTGACGTGCCCTGCCGCATTCGCCTCGTCTCCGTGTGTCCTAAGCAAGCTCGCGTGGCATCCATGCAAAGGCCTAGCCGCTCTAGTCAACCGTCGACATGTTGTTGCGCGCCAGCGGTGCTTACGCGCAACGCAGATTCCATCCCCAGCAGAGACGTGACACGAGGTTATGTGTCCGCCTTTGGATGTCACGAGGAGTCCGAACCCGTCAGATCATCGACTGACTGACCTATACCCTCAGGTATCTGGATGTGCAAGAGTAAAGGTATGAACGTCCTGGTAATGGATGTAGAAGGAACGGATGGACGAGAACGCGGAGAGGATCAGGTTTGTGAAATTCCATTGTCGTTCGGGTTCTGTCGGCTCAGGTTTCCTTCTAGGATTTCGAACGCAAATCAGCGCTGTTCTCACTCGCTTCATCTGAAGTCCTCATTGTAAACTTATGGGAACACCAAGTCGGTCTGTACCAAGGCGCCAACATGGGATTGCTGAAGACCGTATTCGAGGTCAACCTTGGGCTTTTTGGGAAGAAGACACCTGATGGGTAAGTTCCATGGAAATCTTCATTTCCGTATTCTTATACGCCGAAGCCGCAACCCACGCACTCTCCTTCTATTCGTCATCCGAGACCACATTGGCACGACTCCGCTGGCCAACCTCCAGGCGACGTTAACAGCGGACCTGCAGAAGATTTGGGATACATTGTCAAAGCCACCAGAACTGAAGGACAAACAGTTGTCCGACTATTTCGACCTCTCCTTTGCAGCGCTTCCTCACAAGATCCTTGCTGCTGACAAGTTCGAGAGCGAGGTGCAGGTGTTGAGGAAGCGGTTCGCGTTAAAGTCAAGACCTGACTACGTCTTCTCTCCTGTTTACCACAAACGAATTCCCGCGGATGGTGTCGCGTTCTATATGGAGGGGATCTGGGTTCGTAACGCGTTTTTATCACTTATCAGGTATTAATGACCGACTCACAGGAACAAGTACAAACCAACAAGGACCTCGATTTGCCTACTCAGAGGGAACTACTCGCGCAGTTCCGTTGTGATGAGATATCCTCGGCGGCCTTGCAAGAGTTTAATGAACAATCGAAGTCACAGAGGAGACCTATCGAATCGGGCAAGGTTGTCGATGGTTTGGGCAAGATGATGCGAGCTTGGAGGAGTGGTGCATTGGAGCGATACGACCGCGACGCGTCACGCTATCATCAAGCCGTATACAAGCGGAAGCGTGCCGACCTCGTCGGCGTGCTTGACTCGACACTCTCCCCACTGTTCTTCGGGCAGTTGAAGAACCTGCACAAGGCATGTCTTGCGACGTACAAGAAGGAGATGCTAGATGGCATGCGCGGCGAAGGTTACAACTTCGCCGATGTTGTTGCTGCTGCTCGTGAACGCCTTGAAAAGCGTTTCCTCGAGGGTGCACAGGAAGCTCTAGTGGAGGGCACGGACTGGACATATGAGGAGGAGCTGGGCTTGCTCAGTGAAGAGGCGCGTGCTGTGGCCGACCAATGCCGCAAGGACGAGACAAAGAAGATGGTCAACGTCATTGAGGCATGTATCTTCTACTGAAGAGGTGAGTTATGCTCATGCGATCTCTTGCAGCGTAACTTCAAGAAGCAGATCTCGGAGCCTGTTGAGGTATACCTCAACAAGCCTACACCCGATATGTGGGACAAGATACTCAAGGTCTTCCGTGATACACTTGATAAGGCCGAGTCATCGTATCTCGCCAAAGCTAAGAGTGAGTCATGGTTCATGATGTCGAAATATGGGCAGCCAACTCTTGCCACAGGCTTCGACTGCACGGACGAAGAGAACTCAACTGCGCTTGCGGTGCTCCGGAGGCGTGCTTGGCTTGCACTTCGCGCAAAAGTCGACGAGCAGACCGCGGACACTGTGTTCTTGGGCAAGCTCCGCAATTACTTCGAGGAGCGCTTCCGATACGACGAGGCTGGTACTCCGCGGGTGTGGAAGCCTGACGACGACATTGACGGCGCATTCAGGAAGGCGAAGGAGCAGGTTCGTGCATTTCACACTGCAGTGTGCATACTTGTCACCCTCACCGCGCATACTCTCCAACGGTAGACCTTGGAACTCATTCCCCTATACTGGAAAATCAAGCCTATCGACCCTTCGCTCGAGTTCACTCTCCCGTCGGAAACTTCTGATCCATTGACTAGCTCGGAGGAGTTCGACTTCCCCGCGACTCTCGTCATCTTCTCGGAGACCAAGTCGCTCGATTTGACCAATCGTTTCCGCAAGGACGCTGACGCATACTACGTGGAGGCGAAGCGCAGCATAGTATCTAGTGTCGCGCAGATCCCGTACTGGATGTATGGTGTCCTCGTCGTCCTGGGCTGGAATGAGGCGATGGTCGTCCTCTTCAATCCCCTGTACTTCGCAATGCTCTTGGTCCTGCTCGCCTCTGCGTAAGTCCCGGTTCCCGTTACACGAACGTATCGTCAATTGATCCCGGCTCGACAATCTAGGTGGGTGATAGTGCAGCTGGGGATGGTTGGTCCCGTCTTCCAAATCTTCAAGTCTCTCGGCGGCGAGGTGAGTCGCCATTTGACCTTGCTTCCCGTCTCACTGGATACTGACCTGCAACAATGCAGGTACACCGTCAAGTTGAGGGTCGGTTGCGCGAGCACTTCTCGCAGCCACAACACACGCAATCCGTCCGTGCCTCCCACTCGCGCAGATTCTCAGCAGAAGACGAGGTCGAAAGGGAGATGAGGCGGCGGAAGGCTGAGCCCATGTAATGGCTCGCAATGATTCCCGCTACATCTTGTGTTCTCGTTCTGTTTGGAGTCCATGGACGGATACCTCGTATTTACATATCTGTGTAATCATCGAACCGCACGATTATGACGATTGCCTCATTCACCTCCATGGACAATTCGTTGGGCATCAACGATACCACAGCTAGAAGCTTGACTCAAGCGCCTGAGCGCTAGCATCCGGTTGGT
This sequence comes from Lignosus rhinocerotis TM02, assembly GCA_000743315.1. Classification (NCBI taxonomy): domain Eukaryota; kingdom Fungi; phylum Basidiomycota; class Agaricomycetes; order Polyporales; family Polyporaceae; genus Lignosus; species Lignosus rhinocerus. The sequence continues at coordinate 6,117 of KN050179.1, forward strand.
GGCTTGATTTCTTACAAGCGCTAGAGATTGCAGATCACGCTGCCGCATATCCCGTGGGCCGCTGAAGAGTAACTTCAAGTCAAAGTATCAGTACGGGGTAAGTGGACGGTTCAACACAGGCCGTGACCATGACTATCGACGACTCGAGCTCTACAACAACGCGTCTCTTGACTTTACTCAACATTTCTGCAACCAAAGCCGGGAAACGGAAGCGCACCTACGAGGAAAGCAAGCCTGTGGAAAAGCTCAACAAGAAGCGCGCCGTGCAAACTGCATTCGCGCAGGAAGCAGACGAGAACATGTCGGAGGAAGCAGGTTCAGCAGAGAAGGATGAGGATGATATGGAGGGGGTTGTGAGGCAGGTCCAGCAGAGAAGGACGAGGATGATATGGAGGGGGTTGTGGAGCAGGAAGCGGAGGTAGACGACGACGACGAGGGCGAGGGCGAGGGCGAGGGCGAAGATGATGGAGGTGCGTGTTCTGTTGTACTCCCTGCGATCTCTTGCTTAAGTGCGCTTCACCGAGAAGCCGCGGTGGATCCTTATGAGAAGCACTTTGGATTATCTCCGGCCGTGTTGACCGACATCGCACGAGAAGCGGTAGACCGGCGGGAGTGGTCGACAAGAAGAACAAAGTGCGGGAAGTTGGGGAGCGTAGTTGAGTCTGCGCCCGGAGATGCCGAGGTATCCAGTGTGGCAGACGCTAAGCACAGGGTATGAATATTGCGAACATGTAAAGTCCAATGAAACTCATCTTTAGTGATGGATAGATTCCGGAGAGATTGAACGAGCCTCTGAAAGCAAGGCAGTCAAGACTTCCTCGAGGTGAGGGCATCCTCTAATTGTGCACTTTGTCTGTAATGATCTTGTGGGCTACACAGAGGTTGCAGAGTTGCAGAACGATATGCTCAAGGCTCTCTCCTCCTACCATGACCTATATGTTACGCGAACGACACTAGACACGCAACCAAGCTTCCGCGAAGCCCTCACACTTCATGCGTTGAGCCACATCACAAAGTTCGCGCACTATCCTCTATTCCCCGTCTACTTGTCATCTCATCGACAACATAGAAAGCGTCGTCGTATCCTTAAGAACAACGAACGCATCTCGCATGCCTCAAAAGCAGGGAATCCTCTGCCCGAAGACGTGCAAGATCAGGGCTTCACTCGACCCTCGGTTCTCATCCTCCTTCCATTCCGTTCCTTCGCTCTTTCCTGGATATCTGCGCTCACGGCACACACACCATCATCGCATTATCAAATTGAGAATAACTCACGTTTCCAGTCCGAGTACGGGTTGCCTCCTGGCGCGGTCGACAAGCTTGCGTCTGCTGAATCCGGGACGTACCCCCGTGACCATGTGGAAATGTTCAAGGGTAACGTAGATGATAGCTTCAGGCTGGGCGTCAAGATCACCAAGAAGAGCGTAAAGCTGTTCGCGGACTTCTATGGGTGCGACTTGATTATTGCGAGTCCACTAGGTCTCAGGATGTCCATCGAGAAAGAAAAGCGAGTTCGATCATGCTTCGTTGTTCTAGAGAGATCAACTAACCGTGTTTTGTCACAGAAACGCAGATTTCCTTTCGTCGATCGAAGTGCTCATAGTTGACCAGATGGACGCACTCACCATGCAGAACTGGGAACATGTTCAAGTAAGTCATCGTTTCTAGATCACTAGTGTGGCCATTCATTTGTGACTTCTACATATGTAGTTTGTGTTCAACAATTTGAACCAGATGCCGAAGGAGTCTCACGACGTAGACTTTTCCCGTATAAAGCCCTGGTATCTTGAGGGATAGTGCGTATCAGTAATGCACCTCGGATGTTCTCATCGGTATTAACAACATGACTCAGTGCGCCATACTTGCGCCAGAGCATTCTCTTGTCAGCGTATGAAACCCCCGAGACCCGCGCCCTTTTCAACCACTACTTGAAGAACGTTGCCGGAAGATTACGTACTGAACGGAGGTGGACACCGATTGAAGTTCCTGAGGGAATCGATCAGGTAGGTACAAAACTTTCAGGCCAGTCAGATCCTGTGACTGAATGTATCGCAGAACTTCGTCCAGTTTGGCTGCAGCAATCCGAAGGACGAACCTGACAAACGATTTCAATACTTCACGACTCAGGTGAGTTCTCCTGGAGTCCAGTTTCTTTAGTTGAATCAATTTCTGACCACATCCGTAGCTGCTACCTGCTGTAATGAAGTCAGCTGTTCAGAGCGCAAACACTGTCATTTTCATCCCTTCGTCATTCGACTTTATTCGGGTCCAGAATCATTTCCGCAAGACCCTTGGAACGTCTTTTACGGTCCTTTCTGAGTATGTTGCTCCCGACACTCACAAACGTGATCATCATATGCCTATCACTATATGCTCAGGTACTCCTCGAATCAGGACATCTCTCGCGCTCGGCAAGCCTTCTTTTCTGGGAAGAGAGCTTTCATGCTGGTCAGCGAGCGTTTCCACTTCTTCCGCAGGTGAGAATCATGCGGTGAAGTTACCACCTTCATGATGTTGACACATATTGTTGCTCAGGTATAAGATTAGAGGCATTCGCAACCTTGTGTTCTACGGCCCTCCAGACCATCCCCAGTTTTACACGGAATTCTTGTCATACCCTTTCCTGGATGATGGAGTGGATGCGTCAGATGTCACTTGCCGGGTCTTGTACTCCAAATACGACTGGCTGAGACTTGAGCGCATAGCTGGATCGGAGGGTGCTTCAGAGCTAATCAAGAGAGAAGCTTGATCATTGTAGTGCTATAATGTATCCTTTGCCCATTACGCTTTACGACACCGTCACGTGAGTGTCCGTAACGCGTTGACGCGTCTCAGATTGTCGCGTCTTGCTCTGTGCCACCACCGTAGCGTCCACGACGCGTGAACACTGTCTTGCCTTGTCCGCCGCGTATAGCTGCTTTCCTCCTGCTCAACACGATTCAATCACACTCGTCCCACATTTGGCTTTCACACTTCGTACATCCTTCCCGCCATACATCTCTGCTCAGTGGCTTCAAGCGAGAGTTCTTTCAGATATCTAGAAGGCCATCGTGGGACTTTTCAGAACATTTACAATATACCAGGTCAATGAGAGTGCTCTGTGTGGCTGAGAAACCTTCAATATCGAAGTCAATCACCCAAATCCTGTCAGGAGGTCAATTCACCACGGTATGTCAGGAAATGTGCGCGTTTGTAATGTCGATATGCTCAAAGGGGTGCAGCGAAATAGTCGGAACAAGTATATCAAGAATTACGACTTTGGTTATCCTCAGAGCAATGCCTTCTTTACAGTGACCGCGGTAACTGGTCACATCATGGACTATGACTTCAATGCCATGTACTCGAAATGGACTTCCTGTGACCCTTTTATTTTATTCGAGGCTCCTATAGAGTGCAGGGTAAAGGAAGACGCTAAGACAATCGCCGACAACCTCAAGACGGAGGCCTCGCGCGCACAAATGCTCATGATATGGACGGATTGTGATCGGGAAGGGGAAAACATCGGGGCAGAGATTGCGAAGATCTGTCGTCGGGCGAACGGGAACATCACTGTGAGACGAGCTAAGTTCAGTGCCATTATCGCCCAGTACGTTTGTTTTCCTGCGTTCCCCCTTCCACCTCGAACACAGCCCGCCGTAGACAGATCCACAACGCCGCACAACATCCGGTACAGCTTGATATGGCTCAAGCTAATGCTGTTGAGACTCGTATCCTACTCGACCTCAGAATAGGCTCTGCGTTTACCCGTCTTCAAACGTTGAACCTGCAGAAGCGGTACGATGCCTTGAAAGAGGTGATCTCCTACGGTGCGTACCTCTTTGCACTCTTCACAAACTATCTGATTGTCCACAATCCTTATAGGTCCTTGTCAATTCCCGACTCTCGGCTTCGTTGTTGCGCGATACAATAAGGTCAAGAACTTCAAACCTGAGCCATTCTGGTTCATCTATCTGTCCCTGACGCGGCCGTCTTCAGAAGACGAGGAGTCGGTGGACACAGTCTTCACTTGGAGGAGAGGACATCTATTCGATCTTCCGGCCGCGTGGGGTCTTTACGAGGCTGCGCTTGAGCATCCGACAGCACGAGTGACAAAAGTCACATCCAAGGAGACGAAGAAATGGTCCGTCCACCTTCATCACCACCATGTGCTACTACTAACCCGACATCAGGAAGCCCCTGCCTCGCCTTCATCATCACCATGTGCTGCTACTAACCTGACATCAGGAAGCCCCTGCCTCTGGCCACAGTTGAGCTGCAGAAAGCAGGCTCGAGACTGCTCAAGCTATCACCGAAAAAGGTTCTGGACGTAAGTATAGGACCTCTGTGCTCATTTCCCACACTCATCGGATAGTAGATTGCCGAACGTCTGTACCAACAGGGTTTCTTGTCATACCCTCGCACAGAGACGGACATCTTCGACCCTCAATTCAATTTCATGACACTCATTGGGAAGCAGACGGCAGATCCCGCCTGGGGAGGTTTCGCCAATGGGTACGCAGTTGGTTTCTCGGTCTCTATATAATCTGTCTAACGGCATTCATAGATTACAGAACGGCGGCTTCAGCCCTCCGCGTAGGGGAAAGCATGACGACCATGCACATCCTCCCATTCACCCTACAGCCTATGCTGGCAATCTTGTAGGTGACGAGAAGAAGGTGTATGAGTACATCACTCGTCGCTTCCTTGCATGCTGTTCAAAGGACGCCTTGGGCTGGCAGACTACTGTTGACGTCAAGTACGGCGAGGAAGAGTTCTATGCGACTGGTAGGTTTAAGGCCATCGGTCCTGCATAAAAATGATGTTCAAAAGCTTCCGCATGAAGGACTTACAATCCGCGAGAGGAACTACCTTGGAGTTTTTCCTTATGACAAGTGGTCGGACAAGGAACTTCCGCAGTTCCAGGAAGGAGAGACATTCGTCCCAACCGAGTGCAGGCTTGACGAAAGCCAGACGTCCAAGCCAACACTACTGACCGAAGCCGACCTGGTCAATCTAATGGACGAGCATGGGATCGGTATGCGACTGCATTTGATGCATCACCTCCATATTGACGTTGATGTGCAGGTACCGACGCGACGATCGCACAGCATATACAGACAATCATCGACCGTGGGTACGCAATAGAGCGTATGCAGGGCTCGACCAAGTATCTCATTCCGTCGACTCTTGGGATCGGATTGGTGGAGGGCTACGACGCGATTGGCTTCGAGCAGAGTCTAAGTAGACCCGAGCTGAGACGAGAGGTATCACTGTGCTTCGGTTGCATATCTGCGCTAACATCCCATGTGAATGGCAGACCGAGCGCCGGATGGTAGACATTTGCCAGGGCCACAGGAGTAAGAATGAGGTCCTTGTGGAGAGCATCGAGAGGTATAAGGACATGTTCATGAAGACGAAGATCGAGTTCCAGAAGCTCGTCGAGGTCAGCGCTCGGTTCTGCAACATTCATGGCTCTTACTGATGGGACGGTAGGCGGTCGGCCGTCGAATCAATGGCCAAGGTCCCGTTCCGGAGATAGATCTAGGAGAAGCGCACGAATCTGACGATGATGATAGTGGCGGCGGAGGTAGAGGCGGGAGAGGGGGCAGGAGGGGCGGCCGCGGCGTGACCAGGGTTAAGGGAAGTGCTAGAGGAAGTGCTCCCGCTCGAAGGACGACTGCAACGAGAGCGCGGCGTGGCCGAGGAGGAGGACGCGGGGCAACATCAACATCGACAAGCTACACTCCGCCTCCATCTCCACCGCCTCCTCCAGCACCTGTCCCCGCCGCCCTTACCGGGGACGATAGCGATGATTGTGAGCAGCATGGTTGTGGTCGTCCACTATGGTGTCTGACGAGGTTGCTATAGATTGGAGTGATACTTCACCGGCCGCCCTCGCCTCTGCTCCATCGCACGTGGCTCCTCGCCGTGCAGCTGCACTGAGAAGCATACCACCTTCACACACAGGCGGCGCTACGCCGCAGTGCGAATGCGGCACTCCAGCCGCAGAACGTACAGTGACGAAGGAGAACATCAACAAGGGCCGCAAATTCTGGACGTGCGGAAACAGCCAGACGTGTCAATTCTTCCAGTGGTTCGACGGTCCATCCGGCTCCTCCGATCCCAACTCCAACATGTTCGCGTCAACCTCTCGCGCGCCATCGTCTTCGTCTGTTCCGACCAAGCGGCCGTTCAGTTCATTTGCGTCCGGGACGAATATCGGGAGGGAGCGGCGCTGCCAGTGCGACCTGACACCCGTGCTGAAGGAGTCGAGCGCGGGGAAGAAGTTCTGGTCGTGTCCGAACCAGTCAAGGCAGGCGCAGTGCAAGTACTTCGAGTGGGCACTGGACGACGGGGATGGCCCTCCGCGCAGGAGTAACTCGAGTACCCCTGCCACAAATCATGGGGGAGGAGGAGGTGGTGGTGGTGGTGGAGGGTGTTTCCATTGTGGAGAGGAAGGGCACTGGGCGAACGGTGGGTTTTGCGACATTCTGTTGGGACATGCCCTGATGCAAGTCCAGCGTGTCCAAATAATGGCCCTGGGGCAGTGCGGACGAAAGGTTATGGTGATGGAGGAAGGGACGGGGGCGGTGACTCGTCTTCGGCGTGTTTCAAGTGCGGTGAAGAGGGGCACTACAGCAACGGTGACACATATGCTATTGATCTCCAGGTCGAGTCTCTGTTAACACCCGGTAACTTCCAGCATGCCCGAACGGACGTCGTGATCAAGTATGCTCTTCTGGGAACGGGAATACCTGCTTCAAGTGCGGTAAACCGGGGCACTACAGCAATGGTACGGCATCTCCCCTGCATGATTCTCCTCTCTCGCAGGCTACCCTCTCCCTTAGCTTGTCCAGGTACCAACAATGGCAGTGGGAGAGCGAGCACATCCAAGAAGACCTCGACCTCATCCAGAGGAGGGAAGCGAAGCCGCGGCAGAGGTGCGAAGTCGAGCACCCGTGGAAGGAAGAAATCCTCGTCCAGTTTTGCAGCGGATGATTCCTATGAGTTCTGATGAATAACATGTCTACATCAACTTCTGCCGCTGCCGTGCACTGGAGTGGACACAGTGAAATACATGTGAGTGTGAACGGGCTACCGAGTGTCTAGAGAACTAGTGGAGGACTCGAAACCATCATGATTGCAATCGCATGTCTGAGGAGAAGAAAGCGAGTTCTTACTTGCAATCCAATCTAACCAGTCTACGCATATGGGTAACTTAACTACCAACCCTGAGCTACACAAGGACGTCACGAATAGGGTAGTTCCAGAACAGCAAGTCGACCTGCCTGGTCAGGGCCTGTTAACCCCTTCCGTTTTAAAATGGCTGAACTCCTATAGGTGCCTCCTCGCCGGTGCACGCAGACGCGAGACAAGTCCGCTTTGATATCAAAAGGTCCACATCCGAAACTACCACAACGACGGCGGCAGCCACGAGCCGCTTCGCGACCACCTTCGACACCCGCGCGACGTACCGCGTCCACCATCAACGCGAACGAGCAGTCGATCCCGGGTTGCTGGTAGCGCCAATCAGGACTCGTCTGGGTCTTCAGGTCAGCTCTCGCAGCTCAGCTAGACCTAGGTGCTTGCGATGACCGTCCGGCCTTGGGGTCGTACTGCATCTAGTAGCCGTCTAGAACGGACAGGGTCGCGTGCAGAGGCACTTCTCGCAGTAGGCGCCAAAGACGAGCAAATGCTCGTAGGAGAGCGTGCAGCACTGCGCAGACACCGCGTGCGGTGAGAGTGTCGGTCTGCAAGCATGAGCTGCGCGACGGCGCGGGCGAGAGGGGAGCGCGTGGTGGCAGGCGACGGCGTAGGCGAGTATGGAAAGCAGGAGGGTTTTGAGTTTGCGCACGGGCTGGGATTCAACGGCGGGTATGCGGTTTTGCGCGCTGCGGCTAGGGCACGGTTCGCGATGTCGAGGGACGTGACGACCGGACGCTCGATGAGGTAGCAGCACCGGAAGAGGACTTCAAGGGTCTCGGCGTCCTGTGTGATGTTGATGGTATGCTTGGTATGCGTGCAATCGTGTTGTCGCACTAAGGTGATGGCTGTTTTCTCGGGAGGCGAACATATTCCTAAAGGTGGTCGGGCACTCCTTCCCGGAGGCGCGGATGTTCCAAAGACGCGAAACTGTCATTCTCTGGCTGCTCCTCCCCGATACTTTGGAAAGTGCAAAGGATCATCATAGTGCCTTCTGCCTACTGAAGATCGCAGAACGAGCCATATATGAGGAAGAATGACTCCCGAAACACGGAAGAGTTTCTGATAGCACGTCCTGAATGTTGAGTCAAAAGACGAGATGGATCATTGACTGCATTCGACCTAGTTTAGCGTCTCCACACGGTACATGACTCATGTCGCAACTACAAATACTGTCGTGCATGGCAACTCGTTCCGTTGATTGAGTGAATATCGCCCCATCTGTCCAGGAGCTGCCCCCAGTATGGCGGAGGCAACGATGAAGGAGTATGACCTTGTGGTCATCGGTGCTGGTGAGTTGTCACTTGCGCTCTTTCTTGTGCCATGATTCGTGGCAATGGAGCGAGGATGGGGTTACTGCGAGAGCGAACTCTTCCGCCCTAAGCTTGGCAAGGTCTATGTGGGGGTCGCTGTACAAAGCGAAGAGAGGAGTGATCATCAGGTGGCGGTGAAGTTCATCTGAGATGCCTCCGCCTCCGAGTTCGAGTTCTGCAGTCCACTGGGATAGCAGATCCAAGTTACTCATAATCTACCCCTGCAATGACTTTAATGTGATAATGGTGAACGCATTCTCGAGGCTATCAACTGCACAACACCACTGGCACTGGGCCTTCAATACAATTCTGACATTACCTTCCAGGCTGGTATGGCCTCGCGGCCGCCAAGACCTACCTCCAGCTACATCCATCGCACACACTCCTTGTCCTTGACTCGGCCTCCACCGTCGGCGGTGTCTGGGCCCAGTCGCGCCTCTATCCGGGGCTCAAATCTAACAACATGCTTGGCACTTATGAATACCCCGACTTCCCAATGGACACCGCGACATTCGGCGTCGCCCCTGGCGAACACATCCCCGGCGCGACCGTCCACAAGTATCTGGCGGCCTACGCCCAACACTTTGGCGTGTTTCCCCGGATCCGGTTCAATACCCGCGTCGAATCCGCTGAGCAGAACCCTTCAGACTCGTGCGGCGGATGGGTGCTCATAACTCGCAGCCTCGAGAATGAGGAGAAGGCTCAGCTGCTTGCGCGGAGGCTCGTCGTAGCGACAGGACTGACGTCCGAAGCCTACATCCCGTCCTTCGTCGGGAGCGAGAACTTCAGTGTGCCGATATTCCACACCAAAGACTTCGCCACGCACGTGGACATGGTCAAGACCGCCCGCTCCGTCACAGTGCTTGGGGGCGCAAAGAGTGCGTGGGACGCGGCATACGCGTACGCAACGGCGGGCGTGGGCGTGGACATGATCATCCGAAAGAGCGGCCGCGGCCCAGTGTGGATGTCTCCCCCGTACGTGACCCCGCTCAAGAAGTGGCTCGAGAAGCTCGTCTGCACCCGCTTCTTGACGTGGTTCAGCCCGTGCGTATGGGGCGACGAGGACGGGTACGGGCGCGTGCGCCGCCTCCTGCACGGCACCTGGTTCGGGCGCAAGCTCGTCGACGCCTTCTGGCGCATCCTCGGCAACGACGTCATCGCGCTCATCGGGTTCGACCAGCACCCGGAGATGAAAAAGCTCAAGCCGTGGCATCCTGCATTCTGGATCGGGTCAGGGCTTAGCATCCTCAACTACCCGACCGACTTCTTCGAGCATGTCCGGAACGGCGCGATCCGCGTGCACGTCGCCAATGTCGAACGCTTGTCAGAGCGCACCATTCACCTGTCGGATGGGGAGACGATCGAGGCCGACGCTCTCCTCTGCGCCACGGGCTGGAAGTCGTCTCCGCCGATCAACTTCCTCCCGCCTGGGACGGCAGCGACGCTCGGTCTGCCCCATTACGCCCCGACATCAGACCCGCTCGTCCAAAAGGCGGATGCAGCGATCCTGCAGCAGTTCCCGCGTTTGAAGGACCAGCCCAATCTCGCCTCCTCCTCGCGCGAGGAAGCGAGCGGCTCGATAACCACGACTATGTCAGAGACCCATACCCCAAACGAGCCCTTCCGGCTCTACCGTTTCATGGTGCCCCCCTCGACGCTCGCAGACCGGACGATCGCGTTCGCGGGCATGATCATGCCGCTCTCGACATCCGTCTGCGCGCACGTCCAGGCGCTCTGGATCTCAGCGTACTTCGACGGCGCGCTATCTCGCACGCCAGGCCGGGGAGTCGACATGGAGCATGCCCGCTGGGAGACGGTGCTGCACAGTCAGTTTGGTCGGTGGCGGTACCCGTACGGGTACGGGACGCGACTGCCGGACTTTGTGTTCGACTCGGTGCCGTATGTGGATATGCTGCTGAGGGATGTGGGCTTGGAGAGGCATAGGAAAGGCGGGTGGTTTAAGGAAGTTTGGGAGCCGTATGGGCCGGAGGATTATACAGCTGTGGCGAAAGAATGGGCGCATAAGCATGGCGTCACGGCGTCGATATGATGTGTGACGTGTTCTTAACGGCAGTATCGCTACACATGACTCTGAAGTAATTGGAAGGGAGACACCTTTCAGCAGCTCCAAGCATGATCCCTCTGCCGTTACAAACACGCATCCTGTAGAAATTTAAAGGTCGGGCGTCATTATCAAGCGGGAAAAAATGACAACATAGCGGCAAGAAGGTCCTCTAAGGGCGCAAGAAAGCAAGGGGGGGGGAGTAGTGCGTGAGAGGCAACACAAACATGGGCAGGTATCTGTACGTCACCGTAATATAGGCGAGTAAAGTGACCGACTCGGAATTGAGCAATAAGTGGCGGACAAGTCATGGAACCGTACGAGCTCGACTCGGGACAAGCGGAGGACTAGTATGGATCAGATGTCACCTCATCAATCGAGTCATCGTCGTACACATATGAAGGAAGCTTGAGTGTAATCTGGGAATCGCAACATGAGCGCCTCTTTCCGGTACAAGATGGGTATCTCTCGTACATACATTGTCCAGAGCTGCATCGATACGTACCATCAATGCCTGGCTGAACTCAGCCAGATGCTCGTGCGCCTTTGCGGCGCAGGTGGAACATGACGCCGCCGCGTTGACTGCCTCCTTGACGACAGCGGGCTCCGTGACGACTGCTCCCACGGGACGCCCATGCAGCAAGTCCCGCACCTGTGTAATGTAGCGAGTAAACCACAGACGGGGATAGAGCATCGCGCCTCCGGACTTGCGAGCCGCCCAGACGCTCCACGAGTAGTCTGCCGCACAGGAGTCGCAGGCAAGCCAGACCCATGTAGTGTGGCGATGGGGATTCCCCTTGTTCGAGTAGGCCATGCGATGAGTGTGGCTCCCGGACAGCCACCACTCCTTGTCGTCGACGAGGGGGAGCGCCTCCGCGATGCACTTCTTGCGATAGATCCCGAAGACGTACATGGTCTCGCAGGGGAGCGTACGGAACTCGGGAGGCATGGGTTCGGGCAGGAGCGCGTGGGGATCCGCATCGCCGAGCAGCCGCCTGGCGGCGCGCCTTGCGATTTTCGGGAGTTCGTAGGCGCACGCTAGGAGGTAGACTTGCAGGGCCGGGGAAGTGTCCAGGAAGGCTTGGAGGCCGCACAAGATATCTCTCAGCACGGTCGGCATGTTGTACTTCTTGGCCGCCGCAAGGACAGGACCAAGTCGATCGAGTGAGTCGAAAACGGGGCGGTCTACAGGATAGCAGAACCGCAAAAGGCTCTCCAATGTGTCTGCATCTTCTGACATCGAGACCACCTGCGCCGCCCCGGGAGCATCGATGTCGGGAAGGGTGAGCATGTCACGGAAGACGGATGAGGCTTTCGCGAGGATAACTTTGTACAGGTGGAAATCAACACTGTCCGCTGAGCGGAAGATGATGTCTGCATCTTCATCGTCAAAGGGTGCTCGTGAACTTGACTTAGTAGGGTTTGCCATGCCCTCCATGACTGTGCGATATAGAGGGAAACTGTTGAGATGAGAACTTTGACGACAGCAAGTACAAGCCCTAAGGCCTTTTGAGATGCGATGAACTTGCCCGACGCCGAGTGCTGCGGTAGTTTCACAGGCGCTGCATCATCGTACATGGAGTCTTCTCTCTTGATCAAGTCCTCTTCTGGAGGCTAGTCCTCGGAGCAGAGGCGACGACGCCGCTTCCATTCCCACATTTTGACACGCAGTGCCACACGGACTACATTCATGTGAAGTGGTAGGGTACACTGGCAAACGAATCCAGCTCAATAGACTCATGCTTTCCAATGAGCTTTTCATAAACAGAAGAGTTTGTTTTGGATGCTTACATGAAAATTCGAGTGCGTGATCAATATATCGGGTATGGAGTTGTGCCTGACCTGCGGTACCAAGGCATCAGTCTTCCCTGCGAGTAAAAATGACCGCATCTGCATAGGTCAGTATACGCTGAGGATGCATAGCTTATGTATTGAAGAAAAGCCTGTTTGATGAAAGGCTCAAGGAAATCGGGCTTGTTCAAAAGCCACCCAATAAGGTTGAGTATGAGGATCGTCTTGGCCTTCTCCGCATAGTCGGACCAACACTTCTTTGCCTTGACCGCGAAATGCCTCGGCGAATTCACAAGAGACAGTGGGGGCAGCAATTGTATCGGGGAGCCGGGTACGAAGTAGGAGCACGGGGAATATATCCATGTTTGGGCAGGGAGATGGTTTGCGTCATCTTGTGTACATTGCACAGAAATCATCTAACATTGAACACACATCAGAATCAATATCATACCCAGCGGAATAACATACCTAGTATGATACAAGATACTTGATAGCACAGACTGTTCGACCACTGCTCTCAGCAGCCTGGCCACTCCTGGCAGAGCCATCGAGTCCTGAATCTAAGCTTCAGCGCCATAAGACGGAAGGCCCCATTCCTCCGGCACGAACTCCTCAAGCGAGTTAAGAGTGAGATCCGGTTGCTCGTCCACAACCGTCGTCTCCCCGCCGAGAGACAACAGGTTCGCATCCGGGACCCAAATCACTATTGTCACATGTGCGTCAGCCACCCAACGCAGCACCGCACACCTCCTTCGGACTCACCGCTCATCCCGGCCCTCTTCCCCGCCTGTATCCCTGGGATCCCATCCTCAAACACCAACCCCTTCGCCCGCACCTCCCGCTGCTGCTCACTCACCTGCGCCTCCCCGACCTCCCCCGTGCCCACGTCGCGCCCCAAGAACCGCTCAGCAGCGACGAGGAAGATGTCCGGGTGCGGCTTCCCGCGCCCGGGGGCGAACAGCCCATCGTCCGCACATACCACTCTGTCCTCGAAGCAGCCAAAGAGCACTCCGAGGTGGGACGACTTGAGCTCGAAGTTGCGGCGCTGCGAGCCCGTCGCGAGCGCGAGTGGGACGCGGTGCCTCGCGAGGTGCTGTACAAGCTTGAGCGCTCCGGGCAGCGGGCGCGTAGTCGATCGTGAAGGAGGGGGGCAGGTCGGGGAAGAAGGAGAGCAGGTGCACGGCGGCTTCGCGTTCGGCTTTGATGCGTTACGGAGTGGTGAGGGATCAGTATTCAGTGGGGGGTGTGGATGCGAGTGTCAGTAGATGGGCGTACGTTTGCCCATCAACCCGGCTTTGATGTCCCAGGTCATCTCCTTGCCGTACGGAGCGAGGAGTTCATCTGGTTGTCACCGCGCGTGTGAGCGTCCGCTCGACGTTGTTTAGTTCAACGTTACATATTCGTACTCGTTACGTCGGTATAGACACGTTCCGAGTCAATGAGTAAGCCTGTCTCCGCATGAAGTAAGTATGGAGGACAATCGGTCAGCGATCGTGGCAGATCATGTTGCGATATTGGATGGCACCGCTGTGACAGTTCGACTCACCGTCCATGTCGAAGATCACGTACTCGATCTTTGGCCTCTGCGTGCTTTCTGCCATTCTGGTGTTCCGAGCGTTGAGATCGGTAGACACAGATGGTGGCCAACTTAGTCGGTGAAGCAAAGAGAGACGCTTGTAGTGTCAAGGACTGGTGAAGATAGCGCTCGCTATGTACATACCAAGAGACAGGAGATCTTCGCAAGTGCTCATACTAACTTGAGCACCGCCACCAGCACCCATATTCGACGTCTGAAACACACTCAATATTGTCCCCTGAGGGGCAGTGGCTGCCTCCCTCTGCCTCTCAAGACAAATTCCATCTCGACCAGTCTCGACCGCTCTCGGAGAAAGAATGCAATTATCTCCGTTAGCACCCATGATCGCACTAACAGTATATGATCTCAACGAGTATGTATCTTGGGCCTCATCGAGCGCGGCACAGCCCAGGCCGCCGCCGCCGCCACTCGAGATAGCGAGTTGATATTGTGAGACACAAGTTTGTCGCCCAATCCTCAGGCCTCAGGCCTCATGAAGTATTCTCAATAGCCAGTCGAGCACTCCCGATTCGGTACCCACCCGGGTCTTTGCAAGAAATCGCGCGACGTCCGGTATGCATACTCGGCGCGAATTGACAGGATCATTTAAGCGCTTCGGCAGCATGAACCCTCGTAGGACAGAATCGCGCGTCCACAACGCGGCTGGAGCAGCATGCACAGGGAGCTGCACGCCGAGCGCGCGTGTGTACATACATTGACAGGCTTTGCACACGCAAGATTGACTTGGGGACACGTGCGACGGAGATGGGATCATGGATGTGGAGAAACGCAGGCCAGGTGCGCGGAGGGTGCCTCGGAGTTGCCATCATGCTGCGTGTTGCAATCGTGCTAGAACCGTAAACCACACAAGATGCTTACTATGAGGGTTCTGGATCGGCACGCGCAAGCCACGTACGTAGTATATATATATATATCTGATAGACATATGATCAGGCTAGCTGTGTCTTCACTGTGTTCTTGCAGAGCACTTCGATCGCCCAAGGCTCGTGAAGTCGGCGCTGCCCATCTCCCGTTCCGGAATGAATGAATGTCGACCGCGAGAAACTCCAAGAACCAGGGCTGGAGCTGCCCGGAGTCGAATATCGACCATTCAAGCATCCCCGTACATGCTGCCGGGAACTGGGAAGACGGATTGACAACGTCCGTGTGCTGTGGAGGAAGTGTAGCCACGGTACACGGTGTAATGCATCATGAATGTGATGCCTTCCGGGGTATGTACACAAAAGGACAGGCAGCATTGTAGCAATGAAAGGAAGAAGAAAAGGTGGGAGACAATGAGGACCTGATCAGGCCAAAGCGCCACTGCCCCTGGTTCGGGAGTGCGCGTCGTGGATTCGAATCCGAAAACCAGCGGGAACCCGCACGGATAGGAACGATGGATGTAGAGATGGGGATGATGCTAGATACGTAGACGTGAGCGACGCGACGTGTTTACGACGACTGGGGGCATTCAGAGTCCTTGACAAGCGATGTGATTCTATTGTATGTGTGTGTGGAGGATGGGCGGAGGATGGGCAGCAAAAGGGTTTAACACGTAGTATCTACCTACGTATGTGTGTGTGTGTGGTACCGATATATGTAACGATGAGGAGTATTGTACACCGGGCCTCTATACCACAAGCCGTCGTCGATTGTCCGAGATTCATGTTGGCGCGTCGACCCGTCGTCCGCTAGACCCGGTGAGCACTTCACCACGGGTCGTGATGAGACCGTCGCCCGCCATACCGAGCGCGTATGTATGTACAACCTCCACATTGCCGTACGATGCACTGGCGGGATTGAACACCGTGGAGATAGAAAGCGAAGAGCGGAATCACAGCTTCTTGGCTTTCTTCTTCCGGGCGCCGTCGATAACGGCACCAGCCTCGGTGATGAACTTCTGGAGTTCTCCCTTCGCGGCAAGGTACTTGATCTCCTTGGGGTGTGCGACGGTACGACCCCCAACGAGAAGGATGGGAAGCTCGTTTCTCGAAGTCAGCCGATAGAGAAGAGAGATGAGCACGTTCTCGTCCGCTGGAATGTATGCATGAGTACAAGAATAGCAACGACGCGCCCGGGGCGGAGCGAGACGGTCAACACTCACGTCGTTGGTCGACGTCGACGATCGTGGGTGCGGGGCGCAGGTACAACGAATCAAGGACTTGCTTGACCTCTCGCGACAAAGGAGAGTGGTGCTACGGGGTCGGTAAGCGTCTGTTGTGTAGATACGCGCGCGCAACCGCTGGCAAGCAGAAGACGCACCTTGGAATAGAGCATGACGGGGTTCCGCGTCCACACGTCCCTAACGACCTCCTGCAGCTCCTGCTCCGCGTGCGGTCCACGGGTATCGAAATCAAGGATGAGCTGGGGATCGAGAGGTTTTGATGGATCAACGGTGGAAGGGATCATGTTCTGGGGCAAGCTCGCAATGAAACTCGACACGGCGGCGAGCTCCTGGGTCTGGTTGAGGAATATTTGCGGGCGTGCGCTGGCGTATTGAAGTGTGGTGGTCGGTTTCCGATGCTTGAGCGCTGCTAACCGGAGACCCTCTGGGGTCCAGCGGGAGGCTCGGGAGCCATCTTCTGAGCGTGAAAGGTCGATGTCCAAGAAGGCTATGGGCCTGAGGGCGGGCTGAGAGACGAATAGGACGTATACAGAGACGACGACAAGGACGAAGAGGGCGAGGAAGGTGGTGCGATGCCAGTACGTCTTCGGCTTGCGTGGGGAGAGGGGGAAGGCAGCGATGTTGGGGATGGGAGTGAGGGGCGGGTCGCTGAGGGAGACATGTTGCATGTCGGGAAAACGAGCTGAGAATGTGCGGCGGTGAGCCATGGCTAGACTGGAGGAGTAATATATGAGAAGAAACAAAGGAGTGGCAGAGGCGTGGCCTCGGAGAGATGGATGTCTTGAAACAAGAACACTGACAGCTCCCATTTTCACTAATCTTGCGCTTTCAGCGCTCAGATAACCCCCTTGCAATCTAATCCATATTTGGTCCTATCATTGACATCGTTCCCTATTCGACGTAATCTGCCTTTTAGCGCCGTCTTCTCAACCCTCAAGCCTGTCCAAGTCCAGGGTTCGTACATGCGTCGCCATCTCGTCCCTTCTGTCCCTTTTTACAACACCTGCCTTTGCATTCGTACTGGTAACAGGACTGTTCCTGTTTTAATAGCAGCTGCAAATCTGATTATATTCTAATTAACGCCACGACGGGTGCGGACTTCATAGCAGCTGCAAATTTGATTATATTCTAAATAACGCCACGACGGGTGCGGACTGAGATCTAGAGAGACCGGATTCCAGCCCCACGGTCTTCTCATCTTCTCGATCTCGACTCTCCCCCTCCTATCCCATCATCTCTATCGCTGTCCAACATACTGTAACTCTACCCCCCTCCCCCTCCCAGCCCAACGAATCTCACGCGGTTCATCCATACCTAAAGTGGTGATCATCGCCAGATACCCCTGGCAAGCAACATTCCATAGCGATGCGTTGTTCAGAACTTGCACGTTCGCTCCCATCTGTGTGACCCGTGTGCAAACGAGAATAATAACAATGTGTCTATCCGTATACCCGCCTGACCTGGCAGTCGAAGAGCAAGCTCTTCCAACTGGCGCGCTCTTGTGCCTTGAATGCCAGAGTCCCCCAGGTAGGCGCAACCATAAATTCTGGTCCGATACTTTGTTAACAGCTGTCAATTTAGTGCACATATCCATCGATGGGTTCTTCCTGATAGAATCTGCTTAACATGCTGCGCCATAAGTGACATCGGTGCGACTTGGCAACCCATGTTGATGTGCATCCTCCCGACCCAGATTGCCGATGCCCGTGATATCTATATCTGGTCTCACAGCGCCGTCCACATAGCGGCGAATTGCGGACGGTATAAGACGAAGTTGTCATGTCTCGATGTGAGGGGTTTCCACTCATATTTCAACCAGAAGTCCAACTCCTTTCGAATAATTTTCAGCTCTCTTCAGGTCCACAGGAACAGTTGACGTAATACTACAATATGCAGCCGCTTGCAGCGTTCCTCGGCATCCGTTGTCGAGGAAAATCCAGAAACTATGAATATTGGAATCCATGCTGATTATGTGCGAGTCCGGTTCCATTCTTGCGGCTGACGTGGCTGAGACAGCGAGGTTATCGGTGTCTGCATGCCCCGGTGCGTTGTGAGTCTATCGGTAGACGTAGCATAGAAGACTTTGTATGAAGCTCAACTGACCGGCTGCACAACACGACACAAAATGCTCAATCTGCACGAACTTTCATGGTGCCGGAGAGATGTTCACGAGATCGGCGCCCGCTGCTCCACCGCTAATACGGCACAACACGCTCGATCTACACGAACTTTCATGGTGCCGGGGAGATGTTCACGAGATCGGCGTCCGCTGCTCCACCGCTAATACGATCTCTTCGGTGCGTACTCGTCTGCTCAGGTAGATCTTGGACCGCCCTCTGACCGCCGTGCACAGTCCTAACATGGACAACTGCGCGTGTTTTGTCGTCATCACAAACTTCTGAGACAAGAGCAATATCAGGAAGAGGCTATGACGCAAGCTCACGCGCATTGCACAGTGTATTCCCAGCTGACAGGGCTCCGTCATAGTTGTTTACAGCATCCGACATCCCCTCCAATACCGCAAGGCACGTTTCCGGGAGTCAATGGAGAATCGCACGAAGCTTGGAACTCATCAGGCCTACAGCTACAGGCATGGTGCATGGTGTGTGCACCTTCCATGCCCTCCGATATAGCAACAGCAACGCTAACCTTTTGTAGCGCCTCTCGCCCAATCGTGACTACATCCCACGCTCACCCTTTGCAAGTCGTGTGCAGTATGCGATTTGCCCGATAAAGGCCAACATTGAGTACTTCAATGTCGAACTACCGCAGTCAGCTGAGCTGATTGCTAGTAGTAGTAAATGTTTGAACATTGCTGAACGCAAGCCTACGTGCTCCCGAGGTAGCAAGATAGACACGGAAGTTTACAATCATATGTCGTGCCCTGCGGTTCGCGGTCGCCATACATAGTGCCACTATGATTATTGTTCATACTCAGGCTGCCTCACTCTGACTGCACCATTTCTCCGTAACAACTGCCACACTTCGGATGCTTGCCACAACATCCCGCTCAGTCCGTGCTCCCTTTGATGACGAAGACGCCGATATCATGTTCCGCTCATCAGACAATGTCGATTTCCGACTCTACAAGGCGATCGTCGCAAAAGCCTCCCCCGTGATCCGCGGGATGCCCCTCCAACGCTTCCTCCACTCACAACCAGAAGTCGTGAAGCTATCCGAGGACGCACACGCGCTCGAGCACGTCTGAGTCTTCCGCCTCTGCTGCCCGGTCGAGCACCCAGCGATCACCACTGTCAACGACGTCCGCGCCGTGCTCGACGCCGCGCGCAAGTACGACATGGCCGCCGTCACGCGGAACCTGCGCCCCGTCATCCGTTGCATCCTACCTCCTCCCCCCGGGAGCCGACACGGTCGCGTACATGCTCGAGACGGAGAACGTCGCGCGCGAGGCGGCGGACCTCCCCACGCCCCAGCCGCGCAATCTACGCCGTTCATGATTGTCGGAAGAGGTGTGCCAAGGCGGTTCTGGATGTTCTGGCGGACCGGGGCTGGATACCCAACGGGACGCATGAACGCGTTGCGGAACAGAACCCGGTAGGATTCTCGCAGTCACCCTGGATATGGGTCGCCTGCCCGCTTCAGAGCTCGCTCTACTGGGTGCCAGCACCTCCAGGGTCAGGTCTAACGGTCGCAGGGGTGCTGCCGTGTGTTTCCCGAATGTGGTGGTGGAGATATCTCTCTATATCTCACAGTCTTGCCCAGCGCCCTTCTGGGTGGACTGTGCGTGGGTATCTCTTCAATATTCACAACAGTGAGGCCCTGCGCGAAGCCGCGCGATGCCATAACTGCATGCCGAGAGCGTACGCGGACTTGCTCCTATTCAATGAGCTGCTCGTCTTTGAAATCGGACTGTGTGTTGTCACTGATCCGTGCCGCTGTGGTTGGGTTGCGGTCTACGTAGTGATTGACCTCCCTTTTCGTGGAAGCGGTCGGGTGACGCCACTGTTCTGAACCTCATCAAGCGACATAGGCGAGTTCATCCATGTGTGGAGTCTCATTGGTATATGTATAAGCACTAGCTGAGTATGTCACAAGTTCTCACCACCGCCTAGTCGGAAAGTGTCACAGATTTGGATTATCGACCTACCTCTCGCCAGAGCACGTTGTGGAGTCTCATTGGTATATGGACCTCCCTTCTCATGGAAGCGGTCGGGTGACGCTGTCACTGTTCTGAACCTCATCAAGCGTCATAGGCGAGTTCATCCATGTGTTGAGTATGTCACAAGTTCTCACCACCGCCTAGTCGGAAAGTGTCACAGATTTGGATTATCGACCTACCTCTCGCCAGAGCACGTTGTGGAGTCTCATTGGTATATGTATAAGCACTAGCATGTGGCAGTCTGTTCAATCAGGTGACTGAGTAACTGAACATGTATAGAGCCCAGGTACTATGTACATTGGTAGGTCATATATATATATATATATATCTTTGAAATGGCAGGTTGAACAAAGGTGAAGAACCGAGAATGCCCATTTGCATACTAGGCCAGTTGGGTGTGCTTGAGAACTCACATATCCCGCTTCCTCAAAACGATCATCAACGGGGAGCGAGCTGGTTCGACTACGAGCGCATTGGGGAGGAGTCCTCCGTCGCGCCCGCGGACGTCGACGAGGCGTTCAAGCAGGCGCGGGAGTTGCTGCGCCGGAACGAGGACCTCCTTGCGCTCGTCCGGGAGCTCATGATCGAGGCGCACCGCGCAACCGGGCAGAAGCTGCGCACGTTCGCACTCTCAAACATATACTTCTCCCTGCCCGACTACGAGTTGATGAGCAGGCTGCTGCTGCTCCGCACGGCGGAGCGGTCGGTGTTAGACACTGTGTTCGCGTCCGCGGTGCTCGGGTCCGGAGCGCAAGCCGGGCTTGGCGGCGGCGTATGAGAGGGTGCACGGTGGCCGAGACAGGCATCGAATCGATCCGTCGACGGCGGTGTTTGTAGACGATGAGGTCGAGAAATACTCGAGAAGGTGGCGCAGGAGCGGGAATGCATGGCATTGTGTTCGACAAGCAGGAGGAGGTCTTTCAGGCGTTGAGAGAGGCCTTTGGGGATTGTGTTCAGGCGATCCAGGAGAAGAAGGAGGAAGGGAGGTCGAGTTAGGAACTGGTAGCGATGGCTTGGGTCAGGGATTTGCGATCTGATCAGGATCTGGTAATAGTATAGACTAGCTCTTTGGAGATGATGATCTTGAATTGACATGAACTATGTAAATTAGTAGTTACGCTAGTATCGCTTGTCGTGCTTACAGCGTTTTGCCTTCGTCTCTTCTTTCCCGCAGCAAGTCCACAGTGTCGTTGTGCACGGAGCAGAGAACTCGAAGCGGCGTGCAGGGCAGAGAGTGAGCCGGACCGGGCTGAATGTCTTGATGCGGATGACGACGCTTCTGAGCGGCTGTGTCACACACTCTTCCATCCACCTCCACCATCCGCTACCGTCCCCCCACCGTCGTCTCTGGCGACAACCCTCGTCACGGTCTCGGCGTTGTATTTGTATCATCGCATATGAACGACACCCTCCGAGAGCCTGACGTGGCACCCGTAGAATACGAGATCGCCGGGTCTTCGGAACACAGCGGCGCATATGTGGCAGAAAACATTCTTGTCGACAAACCACGCGACCAGACCAGCAGATGGAGCGGCGCTATCGCTGCGTCAAACACGAAGCAATGGATTCGTCTCAGGCTGAAGCACCTCTGTGTCCTCAGTAGGTCACTGTCCCTCCGTAGCGTTTCCTCCGCTTAACCGCCCATATCCAGAGAGCATCACTTTTGGAAAGGTGAGTCCGATCGTTTCGGGAATGGAGCGCTTCGTAGCAAGTCCGACCCTGAACATCGCTTTTGATACTCGTTACATGTAGTTCTACAAGAGTGAGTGTTTTGTAGTGTTTTTGGACAAGGGTTAGATGAGATGTTGACGTAAGCATCCTAGCGCACCCGTGTAACACCAAAGAGTTCAAGGTCCTTGTCGGCTTGAGCGAGAACAACATGACCGAGGTAGGACCTTCAGGATGCATAGGATTTGCGTGATGTATGTAGATTCAGCCTCGGTCAGGTTCTTCATGCAGGTCTCAAGAATGACGCTACGCCTGAGACGTTCTCCATTAAGTCCACGAATCGTGTCGGGATGCCCTTTCCCACCAGATTCGTGGAGATCGTCCCGCTTTCGTACGGTCCCATTTACTCTGTGATTTATACTGATATGTCGCACACTCATACACACTCATAGCGCTCATGGTCAAAGTTTCAACACCTCGATATGGCACATCTCTTTATCGGGAATCATTGACGAGACATATGTCGAGCAAATACGTCTGAGGCATCAAGAGGTACAGTCATTGTTTAAGCCCAGGTTACCCCGCGCTGACGCTCCTGTAGTACCGCGAGAACGTCGCCCTCCGCCAGATCATGAAGCACCTACGCCAGCGTCGGTTCCTTACACCTGTTTCGCAGATCCTCGCCCGCGCCGGTCTCCAACTGGAACATGCGCTCATCACCTCCCTGCACGAAGCCTTCGTCCTGCGAGGAAACTGGGCAGAGGCCGAGAAGCTCATCCAGGACTGCGCCAGCGAGGGCCTCCTCCGGCATTACCGCCAATCGTGCCAGGCGCACATGCGCTGGTCGCGGATCCGCGGGCTCGATGCGGACGGAGACCTCCCTTGTCGACGCGGCGGGCACGCGATGTGCATCGACGAGCAGAACGGGCTTATATACCTCTTCGGGGGGTGGGACGGCCAGCGGAGCCTCGACGATTTCTGGGTGTACGAGATCGCGAAGGACGCGTGGCGGCTGCTCAGCCTCGCGACGTCGAGGGAGAAGAACGGCCCGGGACCGAGGTCGTGCCACAAGATGGTGTTTGACAGCAAGACCGGGTCGATATACGTCCTTGGGCGGCTGGGCGACGGGGACGGGCTGGAGACCCACCGCACGAGGAGCCATATTCACGCTGAGTCGCGTGAGGGCCCTGGCGCGCTGCCGTGGAGCATGGCGCAGACAGTGCCTGGCCTTGGACCGCCTGAGTCGAGCGGTCATGGCGCCCCGATGGGTCCTGCGTGGCCATCGCATTGTTCGGAGTTCTATCGGTATCACACGAGGGGACTTGATGCTGGAAAGTGGGACCTCCTCACGTTTGACACGGCGGTAAGTCCTGACCGTGCTTCCTCGGAGTTGGAGACTCATCGCGTTGCGCGCAGTCGTCGGGGGGCCCGCCACTCATATCGGACCACCAGATGGCCATCGATAGTGAGGCGCAGGTGATCTATGTGTCCGGTGGTCGTGTTGTTGATGCGGAGTGGGACGCGTTGAAGTTCTCCGGGCTATATAGCTATGATATCCGCACAAGCAGATGGAAGATGTACAAGTATGTGTGCTCCATTCGTTAGTTCTGCTGTGGCAAAACTCGTTGAGCTGACCTTATGCTAGCACTTCCGATGCGTATGCATCGCATCCGTTCATTCCTCCGCGATGGGGTGATTACTACACTCTTGCGTCTTTCTGAATGGCCATATGCTGATATCTTCGCTTAGGGCATTCGATGGTCTTCGACCACAAGTCACAAACCCTCTTCATCTTCGCTGGTCAGCGAGATGAGCGATACCTCTCCGACATGTATGCCTTCCATATACCCACAAACACCGTCACGGAGCTCTTTTCCAACTTCACGTCCGCCGGCGGGCCCGATCCTTGTTTCACGCAGCGTGCGGTAATCGACCCTGAGAAACAGGAAATATACATGTACGCTCGAATTCTGTTCTCGTGCTCGACACACCCGCTCACTGCTACTGTACGACTGATCACCTACCTATACCTCTACAGTTTCTGCGGGCTCACTCGCGCGAAGGCGAGCGGCCCGACTGTCCTGGAGTCCGACGCCCCATACTGGATCTACCGCTACGATCGCCCCGAGCTGCCCGGGAAGTGGTCGAGGATCCTTCCGAGCAAGGAATCGGACTCCGTTCAAGTGTGCCCCCCACCGCGGTACGCGCATCAGGTCGTCTACGACAGCATGTCGGGGAGCGTGTACATGCATGGAGGGAATGCCGGTCTGGGGCTAGACGACGACGAGCCGGACGAACCCCGGCCTGCGGGACCTGCGGGCGACACTGGCGCAGCTCGGACAGCCAGGGACGCTGAC
Organism: Lignosus rhinocerotis TM02; assembly: GCA_000743315.1. NCBI lineage: Eukaryota > Fungi > Basidiomycota > Agaricomycetes > Polyporales > Polyporaceae > Lignosus > Lignosus rhinocerus. Next base: position 30,311 of record KN050179.1, read on the forward strand.
GCGGAGCGGCGGCTGGATGACTTTTGGCATCTGGAGATCATTCGGTTCGTGTCTCGCTGCAGCCGTTCGTGGGCTGTGCAACGCGCTTTGTTCAACTGACGCAGCTCTCTCAGACCAAGCTACGAGGAGATCGTGCGGCGCGCGCTGTACGAGATCAGACAACAACAGTATGCATCCTCCTTCCTGCTTCGCTTCCTTCTTCTGCCTTGGTCTTCGTCACTGACGATGCCTGCCCCCCTCACGACCCCTCGCCCGCTCATTAGGTTCCGCGAGATGTGTGAGGACGGCCCGCCCATCAAGGCCCTCACGTTCCTCCAGACCCGCGTCTCCTCGGTCGTGAACCACGAAGACCCCGAGGAAGCGAAGATCTTCCGCTCGCTCCTCTCCGCACACCTCCTCGCCGCGCCCGCACGCCCCGGGCCGTCCGCCTCACAC
>KN050180.1:0-27292 GCA_000743315.1 Lignosus rhinocerotis TM02
AGTACCTATAGTTCCCTTTGTCCGGTTAGTTGTCAGGTACTTGACTTGTGCAATACAGTCTTTCACTCACTGACTGAGGATTCCCTTTGTCCGGTTACTCATCAGTCATTTGCGACATTGCCTCACAGGTTCTCATTCCATCAACTGCCTATCAGCCCTCATGGACAATAATCAGAAGTGTTTCATTCATTCATTCATTGTGTTACATTGCTGTGTGATAATCTAGAATTTGTACACTGTGGCAGGAGATACATGGTACAAGGCAGAAACACATACATTGCAGCATGAGTAACATGAAGCTATTGATACAGGAGTGGCAGTATACTCATGAAGCTGTGGGAGGTCATAGCATCTTAGTCGTGCAACGGTTGTGAGCTATCATGGTTTCAATCCATCCATCCAACCCTGCATGCTACTGCTCCCAGGGTTTCACCACGCAGTCATCATCGGGGCGTCAGACCTAGAGGGCATCAGCTCAGGAGAGGGAGCACCCCGCACCTCTAGCAATGTCTTCGTTATCCGGAACTCCTCGATGATGGTCGAAGTAGTCTCCCCGCGCCCCCTCAGCCATAGCGTCGCAACCTGCTCCTCATGCTCCTTCCAAAAGCACATTGCCTTCTTTGACGTTCGCATCTCAACGATCCGCATCGTCTCTCCCACTCCAACGATGAGCGAGTGCACGACACGGGTCTTTTCAGTGTCCTGAAGTCTGTCTGCTACGCGGTCCTGTCGGAGGAGAGTTGCCCAAGACCTATCACCGTAGAACGCAGTCTGGGTGAAGCGACGGAGCGGGATATACTCGTCTCGAATGGAGTACGTGTAAGGCGAAGGCGGAGGTTCGAGGATGGGGCGACGACTGAAGCATTCTCCTGGTGGGGTACCTCGGCCCATCGGGAGTCCCTCCTTCAACTCGTCCACCTCATTATCCTCACAATCCTCTTCTCCTGAGACCTCTCCATCAGAATCGCCGTCAATGTACATGAAGTCTCCACGGTCGAGCACGTCATCTTCTTCATCGACTTCGCCCGATCTAGGAGTGTCAACGTCGCCGACCTCTAAGGTGTTGTCCCTACCCGCTTGACTTCTCGTTGCCTTCCCCATGTCTTCGCCTATATCCACACTCGTACCCGCATCTGCGTCAACACATGCATCCGAGATGCAAATGTTCCCGGTCAGCGGGTCTATGTGTGGGTATGCCAGACAACTAGACCCCCATGATGAGATACCATGAGCGACGCGGTATGAAAACCAAGGGCTTTTGTTACTCACTCTTCCAAGAACTGCGCTAATTGAATTTCCTTCCTCAAGTCCTTCTCTCTCGGATACCTCCGCGTTCTTTCGCTACACTCCGTCATGGGGGTCCGTGCACCACCATCATCCACCAATGACTCAAGGTCGTGACTATGGCGGAGGGGGGATGGCCGTGGAATCCACGCAAGGTGTCGCGGGAGTTTCTGCTCTACTACGACTGTGTCCTGTTCGTCGTCGGAATCGGAGTCAGAGTCAGACCCTAGGTCGAGGTCGCCTTCGTAGTCGTCGTGGTTGGATAGCCTGCTGCAGCTCAGTGGAGCGTTGAGGACACAGTCAATCTCGGCATTGAACGCGTCTTCGGATATGTCAGTCGAAATGGTGTCAGTGTCAGGCTCGCTGCCCGTATCGCTCTCCTCCAATATGACACTGCCATGAGACGGAGACGGCGGCTCGTCGTCGGAATCACTCCCGCTTCCGTATTCGTAGCCTATAGCCGACATGAGCGATGTTGAGCGTCGCATGCAGAATAATAATATACCTGTTTGTTCATGCCCGTACAGCGCCGCTACATATTCCGCAGTATCCTCTACGTGAGCCTCATCTTTGAGAACAACTGAAGTATTTGTATGAGTAGAAACACACACCTCTCTTGAAGAGAACGCCTTCATTCAGACTGTTGCTGTCAAGCGGTTCGCAGAGGTTGCTCGAAGCGCTGAAGGATCTGAGGTTCACCGGGAAACTCGATCGCGATGATCGACCATCCGACCAGGATATGAGGTTCACCGGGAAACTCAGTCGCGATGATCGACCATCCGACGAGAACTCTTTTCTCAAAGATCACTGGATAAGGCGGAGCGTGAAGTGGGATCAACTCTTACCTGAATCGGAGTGCCTTGACCGCTTGCTCGATATGTCGCTCTCATCGTCCTCCATGAGGACCTGGGGCCGCTTTCGGGGGTTTGAATTTAGATGTAATGCAGTAAAGGTGTACAGACCGCGCGGGAGACTGTTGGCGGAGCCCGGAATGACCTCAGGGGTGGATTGGGATTGATGGTGAAGGGGAGAAAAAACGATGTCCGGTATGGCCGATGCAGAGCGGGTGGTTAGGACCATGGCGAGGATCAATTACGACCAGGAACAAGCGTTGACGTGACAGGTGAGTAGTCCAGAAAGGGGGGACTGAGATGTGTGCAATAAAAACAGAATGAGGGGCGACTGTGGTGAGGAATATGTGGTGGCAACTTGAACGATGTAGACGCTCTTCACGAACGCACCTTTGGTCGGAGCACTACACGTGACACTTTGAACAAAGCGAAATTCGCGCTTTTGCGTCGCGCTCACAAGTCTCCACTTAGCCTCCTCAAAATCAGACAAAGAGATACCTGACAGGGGTATCATACCTAAAATCTAAAGGTCAAAGTGCCCTAATTGGATTTACACGTCGACACTGTCCTGAGGTGCGTCCCTTGTCCTCGAATTCGCATGGATTGAGACAGAAATATTGGGAGCCTATAGCTTCAATGTTACTTGGAAACAGAGACAGTATTGGCTTGGCTTGGCTTACCTCCTCACAATGCTGAGGGTAGGCATGGTAATTATCTCTTGCTACTCCGTTATAATATCATTGATAATCTTCCGAAGCTGCTAGGCTCGCTGTATCAGTGTTCAACTGTCTTGCCACACTTCCTTCATAGATGAAGAAGTTGACATGCGATGTACATTGAGTGTATGCGTAGAGGCAAACCAAATGACGTCCCTTCCCTCGACTCGGGTAACGGAATGCGCCTGTGTCAGCACAGTGAGTTTGCTTTTGACTTCATAATCTAAACGCACCATTGCCCTTGTTGCGACTGCGACCATTCTGCGCCAGTCGACTGCTACCTGAGTCTCGTTGATGGGAAGCAGTCTTGATCGCGGGGAATGTCGCATGCTACAAACTAAATCCACTTTTCTTTGTCCATCCACATTACAGGTAGATGGACAAAGGAAGGCAGCAGAGGACCGTTCGCGTGTAAACGGCGCGCATGCTTATATAGCGAGTATACACCTCAGGAACGACAGGGTAGTGTGCTGCAGCGTTACACTCTCTGAATGAAAGGCGAAACATCTACAACAACCGACAATATGGCTTTCAAGATGTGTGCCATAGACGAAGAAGTCATTGCAGTGGACTAAACTTGGATCACTTCGTCAGCAGACTAATTGGCCTCTGCAATTATGCATTCCAATTCCTTCATCTGCTATTGATGTCTGGCAATGAGAGGACGACCGAAAAGGGAGTGTGATGTGATTGACCTTCAACGTAAGACGGATTAGTGGTGCCCGGGTGGCACCTGCTCAGTGGCTGAGAATAATAAAATCATACATTGCTCAATCTCCGCACGTACAACCAATGGATCGTCGTGAGCACTGGGCAGGAAGAAAGATTACGATTCAATCCCAATTAACACCATGAACCACAATGATCCTATCTGCTTTGAACACGTGGCATTTGAGTTAACGCCCAATGAAGTGTGGCCCGCTTAAGTCACGGTGAAATTTGGTGAGACGATGGTGTTGTACTAGTTGATACGGTCTCTCGGATTACAAACCTGCTGTTTTATGCCTGCTCGCACGGCTGTCTAGTTTGAGTGAGACGATGGTGTTGTAGTTGATACGGTCTCTCGTATTACAAACCTGCTGTTTTTTGCCTGCTCGCACGGCTGTCTAAAATATTGGTTTAGCCATTCTCATAGCCGCAATGCAAAGATTGTAATCTTTTGATAGTCGTGGACCACCAGGAGTTATCGTTCCTTCCTGATTGTGAGTCGACCAGGCTGAATCGTGACATAGTGATGCTCATATATCGATTCGTCTCCAGATGGTCAGCTCGTCACAATTGCTAGCCTGGTCAAAAGCCTTCACAGTCAGCCGTGCAGTGATGACATCTCAGCCATATATCTCAGTCTTCAGCGTGGTTCATGGTCCTACTATCTTCCCAGTCTCGGAGACACCTGCGGTTCCCAGCTTTCTCCCACGAAGCACTACTGCACGCTTTGACTAACACGGTCGTGGCTACTCGGACATTGTGAACACATTGGAGGATAATATGTTCTTGTCTACGTACGCCCCCGTCGAAGTGCCAGGTTACCCCAAATACTGGCTGCAGAGTGGCCCACGTTCCTCCAGTAAGAAGATGTCGCGTTGCCCCCTGAATCGCACGATACATATGTCGCGGTGGTGAGGACTGCCTCTCTCTCTCGTGGAAGCCCCATTCAATCACAGTTGGGTCCTCAGTACAACTGAAGGACTGCCTCTCTCTCTCATGGAAGTTGGGTCCTCAGTACAACTGCTTTCGCTATAGGGGTACGCCTCCCGCATCCAAGCACTCTGGTAAGCGTTGCGTCACTCTTCATGTTCATCCTGGCCCGCATCCAAGCACTCTGCGTAAGCGTTATGTCACTCTTCATGTTCATCCTGAGCTTCATACCGTCAAATACGTGGGTGCTCATTCATTGCATCCCTTAGCATTTAGCCTGTCGCACAGCTGCTCTCGGCTCACGCTAACGATTCGGTCGTCATCTCTATATCGTCTACAGTGTGCGCTGCATGCGCATCCTCCGTGGCCACAGCATACAGTGTCTTTGAAAGCACGGATGCGCAATTGTCTTTGCGCGACTGCTCCCTTCCTTTGCTAGGTCATCTTCAGCGCGGTATCCACTCAGCAGACGATCAAGTTGCACGTTGCAGGTGTGTGACAGGATTGAGTAGGAAGACAGAAGAACGTCATGGTCCATCTCTCGAAAGTGGGACCATAGAGACGCCACATCGCGGGACCTAAACGGATGCTTCCAGCTTCCAGCAATGGCTCGCGGCAATCACGACTACAATCCCAGACTTTGCACTCCCCCGGTCTCCGAGCACACATCCGCCGCCGGCTCTGCCTTCGCCTAGAATACCTCGGCTAACGAACGAAGCCAATAAGAACTCTTTCACCTTGCTCCCTGCATGACTGCCTGCCCGACTTGGGCTCTTGTCACGATAGCCAAGGTCAATCAACGTCCACCTCGACTCTAATGTCCACGAGGTATCATTACGATGAGACGGTATGGCGCTAGATGTAGTACAGGGCAGGGCCTAGGGCTAAGGCTGTATATATGTACACGGTAGAGAGGACAGGTACAAGGAATACAACAGAAGGGAGGTATGTACATCTGCGATGATGCGCGTTGAAGGGTCCGTGCCAGTGCCAGTGAGCTGTGTGGAAGAGCTGATGAACAGATGAGAAAATGAAGAAATGAAGAAAAACACATGTCGGTGAGTGTGTACGTAGATAAGTCAAGAGTAAAGAGGGGATGAGCAGACTGAGCCCGGCTTTCAACGCGGAGCGCGGACGCGCGAGCCAGTGGGAACGGGAGAACGTGAGAACCTCGCTCAAGGATGAATGGGAATATGAAGCATCGGCGTGCGCGCACGCGAGAACGATGAACGTTTGTGGGTCCGTATCAGGCGTGCATCCGGTGCGCGTGTGCAGGATAGCTAGTCAACAAGAGCAGGAGTATGGTATCCAGATCCATAGTCATATCCGTATCATCCGATGAACAGGAAGGGAAAATTGCACTAAGGGACGTGAAGGGAAAGTAGAGGAAGAAGAAAAGATGAGAAGAAAATCTCACCCAGCGCGTTTGTTCGTCGTTCCGCGTCCGCCAAGTGATAAGGGGTGGGGACATTATGGCAGCTCTACGCGATAGGAGGAGAGGAAAGACTCCTTTTCGCTCTTGCATCCGCCCGCCACCCATTTTTGCCTTTCATGTCTGCCCGGAGGCTCACATCCCGCAAAGGGCGGGCGGGGGCGTCGCCTGGGCGGTGCGGAGTGAGGACGAGGAGGGCGCCCAGCTCTGCAAAACACAAGCATTCATCTGATCAGCACACACACGAACCCCAGTACACACACAGAACTCGAAATCGAAATAGACACGACCACTCACTCTACGTGCGAGCCGGTCAGAATGCGTCTGCCACGGCAACCTTCCATGGGGGGCCAAGTTGGTGCAGTTGGCAGTGGTGGTGGCGGTGGTGATGACGATGCTACTGCTGTCGATCCCGAGCGCATCCATCGCATGTCTGTTCACGCCTCTCGTCGACACGCTAATCCGGCGCGCATGGCCGTTCCGCTGCTCTTTGGGTGGCTCGTACGGGAACTCGTCCGCGGGAGTCGAGTAGGCACGCGCCTTCCTGTCTGACACTCCCAGGCTCGTCGTCATTACTGTCGCCGTCATCCCAGACGGCTCCTCGATAGAGTGATTCGCCATGCTCATGCTCGCGTTCATCGGTAATGACATGGACATTGACATCTGGCGGGGAATTACGTCTTCCTGGTACGGCCTAGGGGACTCGTACGGCATGCTCACCCCCTCAGGCCGTGAGAGTGGGGGAAGAATTGACTGCAGGCCGAGAGCGGGATTCGGAGCATGCGGACGGTTGCTACAGAGGGTGTCGTTGAATCCAATAGCCGGCCAGGTCGTGGAGTTGACGGCAATAGGCGTGTATCCGACCGCGGCAGGCGTATAAGGCAGTTGCCATCCCTCCCAAGGATTCGTGAAGATGACGGTCGGCTGAAGTTGAGGCTGAGGCGGAAGCGGAGCTGACTGCGGGATGGGATTCGGGGGGGCTAGCAGGGACGGGACGGTGTGTTGCGGCGGAACGGCAAAGTAGAACATGCCATTGTACTGCACTGCCCTGCAGGGAACCGTGTTGAGTTGAGTTGGGGACGCATGCGCGGTCACGTTCGCTGGGGGAGCGGACGGGGACGGAGACTGCGAGACATATGGCTCTGGGTGCTTGTAAGGGCACAGCGGACCCCGACGGCAGTTTGGCCAGGCGAGACACGGGGTGTGAGCAGCAACTGTGAAAGGGACAGGAGTCAGAATGTGCTCCATGAGCTTATTCAACCCACTACTGCGCAGTACTCACACATTTGGACGGCAGCAGGGTGCAGATACTGACAGTCCGCGACGTGGCACAAGCCCTGTACGTACGCCCAACAGTGACTGTGCTTGCTACCCACCTTCCCGCGCTCACCAAGGGCATTCTTCCCACCGGTCCCCGAGGAGTTGCGGTGATCCGCGAACCGAACGTCGTCCTTCGCGAACTCCGCGAGCGTGAGATCGTGGATGCTAACAGGCACGGGTGTGAGCAAATTTGACGACAGATGAGGCGTGGCACTTACTAGTTGCAGTCGTCGCCAAGAGGACACCAGCCGCGGTTCTTGAGGTAGTGCCTGCACAATGTGGTTCGCCAGGACAAAGGCCGATACCTGATCCGTGACGAGGGACTACCTGTGGGAGAGGAAGTGCTCAAATTGTACGCGGGCTGGTCAGAGCTGGCGTTCGTCGTTGGAGAAAGGGTCGGCCACAGCGGTGGCGACAACGTTGAAGCTGAAAGAGGATCGTCATTGATTGTCTGACTTATCTGTCAAAGAGAAATGGTTGCGTGAACACATTATTCCTGGGGGAAGGCGAATCATGCTGCGTGCTAACCGATGTCTGAGCTATCGGACTAATGCAGTTCGTCTGGATGGACTCCGGGGGAGCATGGATATAGTTGCACTGGTCACCCTGTGGACAGTGTCCAAGCGCGAAGTTCCGGCAAAGCTTGGCTAGCAGACGTCATTAGGCAAAGGGGAACGGAAGAAGAGGTGGTAGACATACTGCGGAAGCGTCCCCGTCGAGCAGCCATGGCAGAAGGAGTGGTTCGGAGGAGGGGAAGGGAGGGAATGGCCAATTGTTTGCGTAGGCCGCGCGCCTGATGCTTATATGTCACGTCCTGGACAAAGTGAAAGAGTCGGATATGAATGCACTGAGCCATGCACACGTGCTACTCACGCGAGGAGCAAAGCTATAAGGTTCGGCTATGGACCGTACGGCCCATTAAAAGTGCCAAAGCACATTATTGCCCTCAAAAATGAACGTCTCCTCCGGTGTAAAAGCTCGTCCAAGTTCCGGAGTTAAGTTACAGAGAGGCTGTGCCCGGGTCGATGGTCGATGAATAGTCGCGGCGAGAGAAAAATTTCATGCTGAGGACGGGGAGAGAGCAATGAACAGCCATTCGCACAGGACAGAGGCGGGGGAGTTATTCACCTTGGGGCCAACAAGGGGCGAGCCATGAAATGCTCTGTATCCTCCACCAACACGCCCAAAACACGCGTTCAGCCGGTTTCCATATCCGGGCCTTGAAATTCGCTTATGTCAGCACAACTGTAGGTACTTCGCCTCAAGGCCACTCGGCACGTCTCCAGCACCACTACCAGCAACTGTAAGCTGGCTTTGGTCCATGTCGTCAGCGCATTATCAGGCCTCATGTGAAAGCCAAGAATCCAAGAATCGCAGCCTGTCCTCGTTGCAGCTCCTACTGGCTCATTGATTTGACGCTCGGGAAGACCTACCCACCGACACGCAGCGTGCAAACTTCAACCTTCGCAAACCTACGTTGACTCCTTCGCTTGCCATACGGTCGCCCAAAGCAACCCGAAGCTGTTATGCCGTCTCAGCAAAACTACCGAGAGACCGGGAAGGTAAAATGTTCCCGAGTGCGGCCGAACGCTCTATTCAGGCGAGACCGCCCCTCGTCCCAGCTGATCAATCCTAATCAGTTTGCACAGCAGACCCAGATTACGTGGACCAGCCCTGCTTCACGAAGGATTCTGTGCCTTCTAGAACACTCAACATCAGTGGTGTGGACCTCACACAGACCCAAACGGTGATCTCGATATTGACATCTTCCCGCAGAGGACCTCGAGTCTGTGGCGCAGAACCGCAACCACGGTCATTCTGTGGTCCGTCTCTATGCCTCCCTTAGGCCTGTCCGCCTTGCTGAAGCTACCTTCCCTCTATCTATTCGCCTTGATAGCGACTCTGTTCAACTGAGCTGGTAACGAAGAGCTTGATTTGCTTCATGTCCACGTCGATCACCAAAAGCCGTTATCGAGTCCCCATCCCCGTTGGTGTCGTGAGACATATTGATGCAAAGAGCACCTACTCGTGCACATTCTGTTCCATTCCCAGAGCTCTCACAGGAACCCATACTGCATACATACGTGACTGCACACATACACAACACCATCAACAGTGGCTAGACAATCGCAATACCGCTTGGCGGTGCAACCATTGTCACTTCGCGCTCAGAGAAAATCTTGCATACACACACATAGAGTTTTGTCTCGTGCACTGATGCCTACGTGGTCTTTCCCAACCGACTCGAACTTGTGCGAGTGCCGTTTCATTCAACCCTGTTGTTATGGAGACAAACGCTACAGCGGGGCTCTCCGATCTCTGTTTCCTCGATGCCGCCCTCGAGATTCAACGTTCCTACCTCGCTCTTATAGAACAGGCACACTTTGTGTACTTATAGCTCAGGAAGAACCTCGGGCACATGAATTGCAAAAGCTCTGACGTCGCACATGTGAAGTTTGCTCCTTGAATTGGCCGCGCTCTGAATAGAAGGGTTTCCAGTTGACATCTTGTCGTACTAGGGAGGTGCCGCTTAGCAGCCTTAATTCGTTTCAAGTCGTTACCATTCATGATAGGTCATGTATATTTAAGCTGGCAACACAAGGCTTGGATAGCTTCATTTCCATTCACCACAAGGCCTGCGAGTCTTATTTTGGTACTGACATCCGATGTTCACGGAGTTCAGATGTCCAATATGCATGTAGCCGGATCAAACTACGACTACGAGCCTGAGCGAGTTTTCCATACCTGAATGACGTCTAGCCCGTACATACATTTATGAACCGGAGACTTTTCGGGACCGATGGTGCGATACATTCCGGTGTCCAGTGCACACCGCCCCGGGTCCGTAGTACTCTACTATCTCATCAATTTAAGACATGGACCAACAGGAATCGTCAAAACAGCATGATTTTTTCCCCATAATGCATCGATTGGGACTTCGCACCACGGAGGATCTCCCGAGTCGTCACTTCACTAATGGGTAGCGGGCCTCCCACTGACAGGAGCGCCCGCCTGGCAAAGAAGAGACTTGGAACTGTGCGCAGCTCCAGAATTATGCACATGGACACTATGCCAACTCCGCCTCCCTCTAACATCTTGCGCCCTCCCTGAGAGCCTGCTCATCTCGTTCTGGCTGCGCGCTAGTACCAATATTGAAGTTCTAGCCCACGCGGACATGCATCGCCTCAAGTCTCACTCAAGATAACTTGCGCGGCGCCCCTGACCCTCTTCATATCCTCTGGTGTACGAGGGATTACGCGAGCCTCATCCTCTCGCTCCGTTCACGCTGAACAGTGCTTGTCAGCGACGAAGACCGAAGGGCGAAACCTGGCGGACAAGTTTATCGCGTCACTTCTGATGTCAGGATAATAGGACTTCACCCGACCGGGCGCGAACTCATAGAGTTGCCAATACTCGTGTACAGAGGACTTCACCCGACCGAGCGCGAACTCATCGAGTTGCCAATACTCGTGTACACATGTCATGTTCATTCATCACGAAGGAGAGTTGGTGAAAGTACATACTTACCGCTGGAAAAGCTAAGTGGGTGATCGAAGCTCGAACGTCAGTGCCGGCCATGAGGACGTGAGTACTCAATTAGATTAACAGTAGCAAGAATCTGGTTCCGCGACGGGTTTGTCCACCACAATAGATCTAGACCTTGTGCCGCCGAATCACCAGACGCCGAGCAACCTAGCTTGACTAGAATACGAAGCCGGTCAAGATCATAGTTGCGCCCCGGGACCCAAAAAGTGATGCAGGTGATGCATCTTTGCAGACATTTTGTGTCGCATCCGTTTGTAGTGCACACAACCTTGTTTTCATGCCGCAGAGAGCTTTGACCGCTTTGATGGATGGCGATGATGATATTCAACCCCCTGTAGCTGTGGAATGCCAGGAACACTATATACGGACGCATCGCACCAAGTGAGCTTAGCCGACAACCTGGTCATTGCATGTGAGCATGAGTTCCCTCGTGCTCGCAACCATGACTGGCTTCTTCCAAGGGCAAAGGAAACGCACCACCCAACCACCTGCATTATTGCATATCATGAGTCCCTTACAATATGGGAGTTCAGGACTGCAGCCCAGAGTGGGCTATAGAATATCGGCCCCCGTGTCAGATTGTTAGAGACGCACCACAATTTCAAGCAGGCAGCCTTGTCATATAATAGTGTGCTGCCCAAGGTACCGAGATACCGCGACATCGTATACACCAGCATTGTAGTGGAAGGTAAGTTTTTGATGTATAGGTCAGAGCGTAGCACACGTCGTAGCTGGAGTGATCTCCATGATGATGGTCCGTTGGCGTGGAGGGGAGATGTTACACACTCAGTACAAAGCACAAGTCACACCGAGGCAACCGCAGAGTATTGCCTGCAATGCTACGAGGCCAGGGCCGGTGCAGGGATTGTAGGGCAACGGAAGAGCTCACCCCGTTGCTGCCACATCCTGCACAGGATCTCCATACTCTGATAGCGACACCACATTCGCCCATATCTAAAATAACCCATTCTTGTGGCGTCGGCCGCGGTCCCGCCGCAAAACATCCCCGCCTGGGTGTGAACGCCTGTTAAAATTCCAGTCACATCAATAACTCATCTACTTAGGCGAACACAACGCGCGACACACCACTACCACCATGGGAGCGCACATGCGTAGCCCCATTAGGCGTGTACCTGATGGCATTCGCACACGAACAACGCTCATCACCACAATACATTTTCAAGTGTGGAAGTGTCGTAAGTATGCGGTCAAACATCATCTGGGCGGCAGCCCGGAGATGAGTAGCCAGGGCAGCCATCGCAATCACTGAGAATAGTACAAGGCAAAAAGTGCACGCACTTTTGCCAAGTCCAGAACATCGGACATTGTGATGCCCCGATGGTGGGCGAGGCTCAATATCAGACAGCTGCGGATTCTAGTAAAACAACATCATATTGAAGACTGGGAAGTAAATGCAGTGGAGGACGAGAGCGATGCAATCTGGGCTGCAAGTGTCACATTGAGGTCCGACGCGGGTGCCAAGCAAAGAAGCTCACCAAACAACTAAACAAGCCAGGCGTGCACGATCGTGTTGTACAGACTAATGGGAAGGTATCAGATATATCGAAGATTAGGATGTGATGTTTGACAGCCGAGGTCGGGACACACGATCAGGTCCGGGTGCGACGCGTGTCTCATGTGGAGTGTGGAACGCGATAAGTGGTGGGAGAAGATGAGAAGTCCAGGTCTCGAGAGTATAAGGATATGACAGAGCATTGCGGGCGGGGCGAGGCGTTGCAGCACAACATAAAATAACCTTATGCGTGAAGAGCATGAATGTCCGGAGGCGGAGCTTGTGGGTTGCGGTATACGGGATGCGGGATGCGACACATGGGGCATGGGCGAGTCGCATGGAAGCGAGGGAAGTATTCAAACAGTGGGGAGATCGTGTCGGATCACGAGCGGGCGCATTATGTGAAACATGTAGTATAACTGCGGAACAGAGTCAGTGAGCGCTCTCGGCGGAAATGATGCTAAAGAAGACAAAGACGCGTACGTACGATGGCGAGGCGTAAGTCAGAACCGCTGTTGAACGCCGAGTCATAACGCAAGACCGCTCAGCTCTGCGCCATTCGGCGGTGCGCCGGTGAGGACTGCAACGCTCTGATCGATGCGCATCGCCGCTTGCCCGGGCGGCACCAGCGCAGACTGCCTTATTGAGGAGCATACCGAGCGAGAAGTTGCCAGGAAGTCTGCGCCGGATATCTGGTGGCGTTTTCGCGGTGGCAGGGAAGACATATCCTTGAGCGTCATCGCAGGAGGTCACATCATAATACTTGTACGCACAGTCTGGAATCACTCACTTCGAACGCGGTCTGGCCTGCAACAGCAACACTGTCAGTATCAGGGCCGTGCTCTTCGCACACCAGACACAGGTGTTGTAAGAGTATCGGTTCAAACTTACTTTGCAGCTCTTCCCAGCTCCGTGGGTGTTTGCGCTCCATCTGACTCATAGCGTTCATCTGCATCTCCTGGGCTCGCGCTGCTGGCGAGAAGGTCTAAAGATAGCGTGTTCAGGGATGAAATACCCCTGACCAGAGAGGCCGTACCTGATCAACTGAGCTCAATTCGTGATGTCCTCGGGAGACATCAGGGACAGCCATGGCATCGCTGTGAGGCCATTGCATCTCCCTCATAGTCTTCCAAGCCGCGACATTGTCCTGCAAAGCCACGTGGTTGTTGGGTCTTCCAGCACTGCTCAGCTACCATATTGTTCGGTGTGGCAGAAGATCACTTACATTGTGTTCATAACTTCATCGTGAGATTGCGATGTGCTTGCGCGCGAGTCAGATCGCTCAAGTGTGTTTTGCATGTCGTCGACGAGAGGGGACTGTTTAATAGACCCGCTTGGTGCTGTAACAACGTAGAAGTCAGAAAAGCGGCAGGTGATACTGCTGCGAGCACTTACAATCCATATAATCAGTGCGAAAGCTCTCCGCTAGAGAGGCCACTGCACCGTGTTAGCTAATTACAACGTGATCAGTCATTTGTCACTTACTCAATGCGTCGCGGCGTTCCTCCAGCATACTGAGCTGCTGCCGGGCCTGCGCTTCAGTGTCCATACATGCAGTGTATCGTGCGAACGCTTCTTGTGTATCTCTCTGTGCTCGGGAGAATGCTGCTCTTGCGCTCGCGAGATTGCGTCCTGTTCGTAGATGATTGCGATCAACACCGGAGCAAGATTGACTGTTATAACACACGTACGGTTTAGGTTGACTTCGTTGAGCAGTGAATGTGATGTCCCCTCGCCTCCATCGTTCCCATGTGTCGTGTCGTCTTCGTTAGATTCCTCTGTGAGAACGTCAATGAAGTGTGGTATGCACCGGAGTGGGGAGGTTCAACGAACGCTTGTCTGAAAAGCCGATGCAGCCCAGGGGGATGGAAGGCGAGGAGCCCATTGACATTTTGGAAGTGTATTGCTGGTCCGCGCCTCCAGCCCGATTCTGACCGAGGGCGCGGCGTAGGCGGGGATTGTGTGGAATGCCCTGCGCTTGTCGCTCGATGAACTTGCGGAGGAAAGTGAGCTCAACATTGTCGGGCATGATGTAAGGGGGTCCTTGGATCTCGCCCTTTTGCATGAGCACCTCGAGATGGGACATGACCTTGTCCTTCAGCTGTTGTAGCCATTCGTGTAGCTCCATATGGTCTTGATCGGCGCGGGCGTCATAGTCCTGCCGACGGCGAGCTTTCCGCCAGTACGTCTTCGTGAGCTTCAGTGCGCGGTTGACCTCAGTGTCAAGCGTGCGGTACCAATCGCTTGCCTGGCGATTGAGCTTCACAGCGAGCACACCGGGCTGCACGCGAAGCTGGAGGAGACATCGGCCCTCATTGTCCGGCGGGCCAAGCACACCTTTCTGGCCTTGATTACCCCGAGTGGCGCCGCGCGAGACGTTACCGAGCTCCGGCCAAGGGAGGTCGTCAGTTATCATAGCAGTGTGAGCGGTGCGGAGGACAGGGCTCGGGAGCGTGCGTGAAACGGATGGGAGGTAGAGGACGAGAGGGTGTGAAAGCGGAGATGAAGAAGTCAGTAGGATGGAAGGGGTGGAGGGATGGTTTTGTGCTAGGCTTGAGTGCTGTGGGAGTGCATCTACGGGAGCCTTCGACTTCTAAGAGAGAAAGTGATGGTTGGAATGCAACTCGGTGGTGCACTGCCCAGATTCATAGCGCGATTCTGAAATGTGGCTTGTGAGATCAATCATGGGAAAATACCTGAAGACGGTTTACGGGAGAAGCTTAGCGACGTTTGTCAAAATGTCGAATTATTCGCGTCCCGCGAGCGCAAAATGTTGACATGACCCTCGCTCACGACGCCATCAGCAACACTTGCCATATTCAGCACAGTGCATGTCAGAAGCCGATTCGCCAACGTCCTCGTTTGGCAGATTGTTGCGAAGTGATTTTGTGTCTATGCCGGATCCATCGCGTTTGTACACAACACCGGCCAGGTCCCTCACAGCCCGCGGCTGCAGTACCAGTCGTCGTCCCACTCCGCCCCAGACGCAGTGAAACATATGCCGCGCACGGCCTTCAGTCCAGCTAGGTAACGCGCCAGTCGCGGCGCAACGGACGAATGCTGATACAGTGCAGGCCGGTGAGACTGTGGCCTCGCCCAACCCTGGCTCCTCAGTATACACTCCAACAGTTGTGATGGCACATCACCGCAACATCAACCCATCAGGGTGACGCTGCCGTAATGGTATGGCTCCCGGTTTCCAGATCTCCCTTATTTGTAGTAAGAAATACTGACTTGGATTCGTCTTCTGCACTTCGCGAGTTCAGGTGACGGGATGGGAACCAGCGCGAATCGTCCTGCAGGTTCTGTGCCTGCGAAGCCAGCTCTCTGAAGGAATATAATAATACAGGAGGTCGCATTAAGTAGTATTCGGGGTGAATACCAAGAGATCAGCGGCAATCTGCAATCGATAACGCAAGTTTTGATCCGCCTTGATTGACTGGAACATTTCTGCGACATAAGCGAGAAGGGGAACAGATAAACTGTATCACTGAGGGGTCAGGCCGGTCAGGCCTGGTCAGGCTCGCTCTGGCCTTGGCGTCTATCGCCCCTACGAACACGGCGCGCTCCGGTTGTTTACCATACTTTGACATTTCCCCGAGCTCTGCGTCCGTCATACTGAGACGAATGAAAAGTCTACCGTAGACACCATCTCGAACTCCACCCACCGACGCCGCGGTGTAACTGTACCTTTACAGCTTCATCCTGTTGTATGAAGGGGCTATCGCCGGGAACATCAACGCAAACCGTGGAAAGAAATTTAGGACCAGTGACCATCCCAGCGCTAGCGCTCCATGTCTGAACTTCCTTCACTGTTAGAGGGCAGAACCTCCATGAGGATAACGTACGGGCTTGTCGCGCCTATCATTTCTCTCCTTCCACCGGCTATTGCTTGATCTTGGGGTATGCAGTGATTCTATTGCACAATATTGCACACACGTCTGCTGACTGAATACGCATTGTGGGCTTGAACAACGAGCTCTCACGCTATGATGCGAGAAATGGCGAACGGCATGATGATCAGAGCTGTGCATGGGTATGCAAACGCCACTGCGCCCTAAGGTAACCATGAGTATGCCTGTGGGCTGCAGCGTTCCATGTCAGTGGACATTTGAGAACAACGGTGGTATCCCTTACATAACGCCACAGTGGCGAGAGGCAGTTTGATACTCAGGGAAACAAACCAAGAACGTCATTGCGGAGAAATGAATGGATGGCACAGCCGGCCCGCGATCAAGAACGATCTGATTTTGACGACTATTGCTGACCGCATTCCCTTGATTGCGACAAGTTGCAAGGCACGATCTCTCCATCTGACCAGCCGGTACTTTGAGTACTACGCTGCGTGTCAGTACTCGCAGTGTTAGTTAGTAGTTGCTATGCTATTTCATTGCGAGTTACTCACCGGGGTATAGCATGCTGCGTCGCGGAATGAATCATGCGTATGTGATCTACCTGCCGTTCTCATTATGGGGATTCGACTGCGGCATCGGAAGGGCCAGCAGTCATGCCAACATATTGGCTTCCTTGGTCTATTCATTGCACCGCCTACAGCGTGGAGTCGACATGAAGTAGTTCTTAAATACGGATAGAATCAGAGCGTTGTCGAAGGCCTTGTCAACCACAATCAGGGACATGAAGGAGCGGCGGTAGGGTATAGACATCACATACCAGATTGTCAAGTGATATATCGAGCACGATGTGCCCGCGATATACCCCCAGTCAGAAAAGAACCTGAAAAAGTGTACAAGGGGATATCAACCAGCCGGCGGGAGTCTTGTACGTTAGGTGGTGTGGTACGTCTGTTGCCCAGCTAGAGGAATGTCATTGTCGCGCAAAAACATGACAGTACGTGTTATGAATGTTCAGCGCCGACATGCGCGCAATTTCAGCGGAAAGGTCCTCGAGACGGAGCGCCGGTCCGCTGACCAACAGACGCGCCGACGTCCGTACATGACAGATTCGTTGGGTAACCATATCGCCGTTGAGGTCGGCGGCGGAATGTCGTATGGGGGTTGTACGCCAGTAAGGTTCAGCTTGCAAGCCGACGTTCGTGGAGACAGCTGAGACAATCATGCAACTCGGCAGGAACTGCGCCTTAGGAACGACCAGACGGCGTCATGGGCGGAGGAACGTAGTATGTGAAGCACGCCATGTCCACTTCTGAGCACTGGTGATCCATAGAATTAACAGCTTGTGTCAAAATTTACCAGTATACGCACATTATTGAGCCGACCGCTCACTGACCTCCCGTTTGACCGTCAAGCCGAGTACCGCAGCAGGACAATTTCCTTGAAACGCATGCTCACATGAAGCAGTGCTTGAAGTGAAATACAAACGGTCATGTTGAGCTAGTAGTAGCAGGAGTAGCATGGCTGTTCATGGCGCTACTATTCATAATCCTCCGCGTGTCGGATCTCTGTCAAGGGCGCATGTTATCGGCATGCTATCAGAGAAAGACCCTTGCCATGCCATACCATGCCGTCCACTAGGGTGGCGCACATGGGCAGAAGAGTAGCAGAGAACGGCTG
This sequence comes from Lignosus rhinocerotis TM02, assembly GCA_000743315.1. NCBI lineage: Eukaryota > Fungi > Basidiomycota > Agaricomycetes > Polyporales > Polyporaceae > Lignosus > Lignosus rhinocerus. The sequence continues at coordinate 17,832 of KN050180.1, forward strand.
CCCACAACCTACGCAGCTCACGGAACAACGATGCAGTGGGAACTTAGTTCATATTGCTTAGACTCCGACAAAGGGAGACACACCTCTGTGCATGACATCCGACATTCGTATTGCATTCAACATCCGGCGATCACGTGGACGAGGGTTCGCGTGCTGTGAAGTGATAGACACGATGCCAGGGGAAAGAGGGCTCTTGTAGATCTTGCAACATACTTGGGCGTCATGGAACAGACGTCGGTCTCACGTTTCGAGCAGGCAGCGCCGGTTGGCACCGCTGCGAAACGGTTGTTGTCGGTGTCAAGTAGCGTCTATACTCATGCTGCACCGCCGTCGGTCCGCATGAGACGAGCTAAGGTTACGGCTGCTCACCTAGAAGCCGAGTTAGCGAGGAGTGTAGCACCCGTCCGAGCCCTTCGACGCCAAGGCCCCCATGTATAGCGAGTAACGCCTGAGGACTACCTTCCTTGAGAGAAGAAAGCACCGCCACGTGTATGATATTGGGGCCTTGTTGTAGTGCTTTGTCCAATGTTCCTCCATGTAGCATGTACGACAAATCGCCTCTGTTTCTGAAGGTTAATCACGATCGAAAGAATATATCAGTGAATACCACAACCATATGTTTTTTTAACGCATCAGCCGTTACAACCACCTGGTGCCGGTGCCTCTAGAAGACGAGTTGTTGTATCACCAGAAGGTACGAACATTCGGAGTTCATGTCTGTATGGTGACACTGTGGTGAAAGCAAGGAACAAACGATGATACGGTCGGAGTTGGAAGTGTCAGCCTACCTCAATGCGGCATTAGCTTAGCCATCATCGGGAGTACCAGGGTTCACTGAAGGAGGCTGGACAAGCCATCGGACAGACGAATACAGCCGGAGGAGTGTGGGGCAGTGAAGAGAACAACAGAAAACCAACCATAAATATTTGTGATTATAGTGGATTGAGTCCAGTACTAGTGGTGATCGGCCGCTCCTCCTGGGTAGTGGCGATGAGTTGGTGGGTGAGCGGCGGGAAAAGCGAAGTCAAAGCCTGTCAAGTTTCGGCCTCCCGAGCGACTATAGCGGGATGCCGTACACCTTCTCATCTTCCGAGCTACTACTATAATGGGAGCGCACCCCCAATTCGACCCAATGGGCATTCATACGTTGCCCGTATGAGACCGCAAGTGGCACATACCGCCTTGCTATTGTGTGTCTTCTCGACGGGAGTGGAATGTGCGGCTCCGGATAGAATAGGTGGAATTCAGTGTGAACTCCTATGGGAGACACTACCACACCTCCTGTCCGTCCCTCCTCCTTTGAGTCTTCGAGGGGAATGTGCCACGTCCCAACCTCCCGTCCGTCCCTCCGCCTTTGAGTCTTCTAGGGGAATGTGCCACGTCCCAAATTGCCTTCATCATAATGAATTGCCCTCATCATAATGTTATGACACTCGTCATGATATAACGCACTCTCGGCTCATCTCTGCCTTATGAGTAGAAAAGAGAACTCAGATGACAAACGGGAAATGCGGCGCTAGACCGCGTACCTGGCGGCCAAAGTGCACCCAACTTGCATTTTCACACACATCCACCCAGAGAAACCACATGCACAACGTTCCCAGGTCGGATGTCCGCCCGAGTGGGATTTTGTGGAGACACCGGGACGCTCTAGTGCCATGGGAGTTCAATATAAGCTTGAATACCCGTCTCCGCAGCTGTAGGCATAACCTCGGGAATGATGAACAGAATGGGGCTCAAGGGGGCCTTGTATATTCTGACCCACCGAGTTCGATGCCCGTGTCATTCCCGCAGCGGCGTGATCGCACGACGACACAATCTTCCTAGTTCCCGGAAAGGCGATGATCAGTACCAGCCAGAGAATAGGAGGGTTCAAGTTCACAACACAAAACGCATTGAGTTGTTCATGCCTGACCCCATGACAGTTAGGTTAAGAGTCCGATCGTCAAGCGCAATTCGCCGTTGGTTTCTGTTTCCAGCCGCAACGACAGGCGCAGACGTTGTGGCACCCGTCCCAACCCGTCCAGCATTGTGGTGGCAGCCCGTCCCCATTGTCATGCGCCTGACGGACTCTTCTCAGTATAGCGCAGAGCACAGGTATGGGGAGGCAGTGATGTAGGTCGCCATAGGGGTCGCGACGTCCGTTGCCGGCCCGGGCAGACAAGTGCATCACGTCGCTGAGCGGAAATCACAGCCACGAGAAGGAGTCAAACGCGGATGATGAGTGACTGACGTACTTCACAATCGGGATATTGACGACGAGATGTGCAAGGATGAAGTATCGAGTATGTATATATGACGGATGATCTAAGGAAAACAACAGCTGGAAAATTGGGAGAAACGAAACCCTGGTAGCGGAACTTGTGGGTGGTGACAACAAGCATACTACAGTATAACGATACAACGAGTGACTACCTTGGAATAACCATTTGATCTGATTTGAACGATGTCCTGCATTGTAGACCCCCAGGTCACCTCAAGAGAATGCATTCGTGACGCCCACAGGAGCCAAGCGCTGATAACAACTTTGACATCTGGTGTTATCAATGAAGTCGTCAGTGATGTCTTTTGACAGCAATGGTCGAGACGCCCATTGGTACATCCGTCTCGAAGACTTGATCTCGTCAACGGTCAAACTTCTCCCGCGTTTCCTGTGCATATGCTAGCGCACATGTGAGCACACTGGAACGCAAGGGACGAAGATCGATGTAGATTCCTGGATTTCAAAACCGTGGACGGTGACAGATACCCAGCGGACCGGGCACAGTTCAGTGCCGATACTGAATCGCTGCCCCATCGCTCTCCACAGTTGCGCTTCTGGAGATACAGTGAGGCGTCGGATAGGTGACGACACATGACAAGTGATGAGGGCTTGAGAGACTGCTCCGACGACGCCGCCATCTACGGTTTTAGGACGTAGTGATCATTGGAGTGTGTGTTGCGAGCTTGGTGAGACGTGCGAATGGGGATGGGCGGTACACTGGGCAGTAACCTCGAGTCCGAGGAGAGAGAGCACAAGCGGACACGAAGCTATGGTCGGCAAAAGCGGTGCGATCATGAGCTACGTTGGTCGGCACGGTGTGGGCAATCTGGAAGTGACGCTAGACGAAAGCACAAGTGTTGCAGGAACTTTTGTGGTCAAGGAAGAGAGCGCATAGTTTGGCCGTGCGAAGCTCACAACGGAGAAGTCCGGAACCACGAGCCGTTGCGCGAGGTGAGTTCGATCTCACGACAGATGGACAGGGAGTCGAGACCTTGGGTCTCACGGTCGCAATCCGTGGACGAGGCGAAACAGCGCTCCGAAACCGATCTTCCATATGCATGAATCCGAACGAAGTCGGAACCTACAAGCTGAACACTGCGCGGGGCCTCAAGCCAATAACCCCTCCGCCTTTCCCATCCCACCCTGCAATGGGAGCTCGACAGACGGGGCACCTGGAATCTTGGGTGAGCACACCTCCTGCCCAATGTGGCGTGTACATGCATGCGAACGCACCTGGCGATCATCCGCTCACCGGCAGGCAGCGTGTACGCGGCGCGCTGTATCGTCGTTTTCACTGCCGTGAATAGACACTCGCCACAAAGGACATGACCACACGGTGTGATCGTGGCGTACGACGGGGGCGAAAAGCAGATCGGACAGGTATACGCCGCTAGTGGCTCGACTTCCTGGATCGGCACCGCTTCTGGTGGCCGTGTCTGGTGGGATGAGGCTTTCGATGACGAAGCAGAGCCTGAGGTCGCCGCCTGGGACGTAACATCGCGTGATAGTGACATGGAAGGCCACATGTGGCTTAGCTCTGCGGTTTCAGCGAGAGAATGAGACGAAAAGGTATCTTGGACGAATGAGGTGTCACGCAAGTCCACGCTCTGGGTACTGGATTGACCTGCATCAGCGGGTTCATCCATGGTGGCGTCGCGGGTACCAGAGGTGCCTGGATACAGTTCGTCTATCATGCGTTAGGCTCATCGTCAAAAGTTATTCGCGCACCGTCAGAATCCAGCTTTCCCAGAAACGTTCCAGCGTTTGAATCCTCGCGAGGGGAGTTCACAGATAGTCTCCCACTATCTAAATGGTACTCTGTCGTCGGTATGGCATCATCTGTATTATGACACTGTTAAAGATCGAGATTCATGCAGAAAACGCAGTGTAACCCATAGCGTTCTAACCGCCCAAAAGGAGGTGCAAAGAACGCAGATATATGGCTCCTGGTACTCCAGTATGTTATCAACCATTGCTGCCCCTAAAGCGCATTCGAGTGTACCTTTGCAGAACCTGACACTGAAGGAGGTATCACCAATCGATTTCTTACTATCTAGCGTGAACCCCATAGAATAGTCGTTGAACGTGGCTTGTAGTAGAACAGGACAGCACCTCCGCACCGTCTCGTCGCTCAAGTCAAAAACGGAAAATATACTCACCAACGTCTTCCTCCCGCTTCCTCTTCGCCTTGCTACTTCCTGCATTGGGAGATACAGATCGCCTTCTCTTGAAAGTTGTAATGCTCGAGCTCCCGTCCTCTGCGCGATCTATCGATAGAGATGACCGTCCACTCCGATTGTCGGAATCATCGGGATACAACAGTTGAGGCGAACTTGGTAGGGGCTGGATATGTGAGCCAGAAGAGCGTGCGTGAGATGTAGCGGAAGGTCTGTCTTTTTGTTTGCGGGGACGCAGTGACTTGTCCGAGACAGTTGTTGGAACTGGTAGGGATGCAACAGGAGGTGACCGCGTGAGGTCTAGATGAGACTGTATGTTCTCAGCCATATAACACAAAGGTCGTTCGAAAGAGAGTTGAAGGAGAACTGAGGGATGGGGAAGAGAAAGTGGTAGTAACTCGCCCCTAGTAGTATAAGTGCCGGGATTGGCGAGAAGATGAAGTGAGCGAGCGCCTGATGGACTTGTTCCCTAACGTCCATTACCATGCTCGTCAGCGTCATTCAGAGAGCCATTCACTTCCTTTCAGCCTATCGGGTCCCTGTTCATACGGTTGAAACATGGACACTCTGACTTTCGAGGCTAATCCACGGTGTCGGTGAAGCAGCTGACTGGACAAAGGACACTACGAGACATAGTCTGACGATTGTCAGGGACCAAGTATTTCGGTACAACGTGAGCCATTCACTTTCGGTTGATCAACTCATTGTTTTGAGCAGTTTCTAGACAACACGATGGGTACATACATGTTTGGCCGGATCTGGTTCCTTTTAGCTGGTGGGAGAGAATTGAACGCCATAATGTGTGCGTGTTCTTCTCCGTATGAGAAAGTGATTATCGGCATTCAAACTTCCACGAAGGCGCTGTACGGTTTCAACCACCTTCCTCGTCACATTGACAAGGTCGGTGATGTTGTCCTCAAAGACAGATCACGTGACTGATGTCATGGCGAGTAGACAATGCTGCTGCACCTTCCATCGAGCCACAGGGTTAGGACTCTCTCCTTCTCCTACATCTGGTCCTCTGACTATTCTTCTTGGGCTTAAGGTTGTCAGCTATATATCATCCTCATTCTCAGGACGAGTAAGACTTCCACCTATGGCGTCAAGACCACCGACAAGTTCTCGACCACTCAGTTCGTCTCTGGCTGGGAACACGGGGGGAATGCGTGGACGCTGCAAAGAATCATCCTTGTCCAGACTTTCGAGTACTTGTCATATAAGTCGTGGTGAGAACGCTCGACCTTCCAGCCCTGTTGGCATAACCCTCGGTATGCTCTCGTTGTTATTACTGGACTGACTCTACTCACCACAAGTGGTTAGCTGAAGAGTTGTCTCGTGTTGGGGCTTCTCGGGGCGATCACAAGCTGTCATCACTAGAGGAGTTTGAAAGAAGAGACGACGTTCTAGTGATCGGTTTGTGTCCTCCAACAGTCACCCGTCGTATACATCTCTAACCAAGTTGTACTATCACAGAAGGCATGTTTTCCGAGGAGGATATCACAGAGATCAATATTGTGTTTGAGGACGTACCAGTAGAAATATCCGACATGTGTACGTGCTCACCAGAATATCTCTTCCGTCTACGACTCATTGGCTCCGGGGCCGGTTCACACAGGTACTACAGTGTCCCACATTCCAATTGACATTGAAGAAAATGACGTTCGTAGCGACACCGTTCCAGTCTCTTCTGGACGAGGTATGTCGCGACATTTTCATAGCCTCATAGTCTGATGCACTCTCACATCGCTAGATAGCTGTTATGGCAAGCGCGTGAAGTTTCCTAGTGCTGCGGAGCCCAGGCCTTGGATCGACGACGATCACCGTTCGGCGAAGGGTCCGCATACTCTCCGCGAACGGCGTATGTCATACCTCCGTGCCATGCAGTGCGTCATCTCCCTTTCACACACGTCCACCTACCATCTAACAAATGAGAAATGACGCAGTGCGCTGTCTAGCCAGCCCGAGCCCAAGCTTCCTCGGGCGGTCCTCGGTACACGTGGTGCTGTCCCCGAGGGGACCGGGTGGAAGATTGAAGCTGGAGTCGTCGGCGCGCGCCAGACCCCGGAGTTCGTCGCGAAGTACGGAGCCTCCCCAGTTGCGTTTCTCAATGCCCAGCGCGAAGCCATCGCTGCCGAGGTCGTGCGAAAGAAGGGTGGCAAGTCGCTCGGCCAGATCGGACTGCCACAGATCGTCGAAGCCCGGGGTCCCCAGCAGCACCAGGAGGTGCTGACGAGGAAGAAGGAGCTGGACGTGCAGCGCCAGCGCGAGGAGGACAAGCGCGCACGGGAGCGAGAGCGGCAGGAGATTGAAGACTACCTGCGCAGTGCCGACATCGCCGCGGCGGACTTGGATGAGAGGAACTTGCGGGACGTCGTCGATGCTGTCATGTCAGCCGCCGCTGAAGTGGCGCGTTTCAGTGCGTGAGGTGGACTATAGACCTGCACGGTGAACCCATCCCGACGCTGTCCTTGTGTGCTAAAGACTGTATACCTGATCGCACTGCTAAACCAGCATTGTGCACGCGTGTATCACTTAGTCCATTCCCTTGTGCTTGATCGCCATGATACTATACTCACTACTACAAGATGACATCAGCGGGGATCGAACCCTTGATCTTGAATAGACACCCGTAGCCTGCAGAGTTCCGAGTCTCCGCCTCTGTTGAACATGATCTCGGCTTGCATCCCTCATGTCTTTGTCAACAGTAGACTCAATACTCTGGTAAGCTTCATCGACAGAGCAATGTCGTGCTAAATAATGCGTATAACCTGTTCTCCTTTGATCAGAGATTAGTGCGACTATATGTATATGACGCTGCGGCTTGTTCGATGAATTCGTAAGAGCAGATCGCGCCCGACTGCGATCGTAGTCCGAATGCTTCTCGCAATGCGACACAGAGGAGACTCGGTCTCGTTCTCCTCGAACTGCTCACAGTCAGTCAAACACTGAAACGTTCAGAAGTCTCCGCGTCTCAGACGACAACTCCACTCTCGCTGATTTACTCGAGAAACTCTGGCCGCCGGGGGACTGCCCTGCGTCCCACCATGTCGTTGACTGCGCAATGCATCAACACCACAAATCAACAGCACTGGAGGAGAGGAAGATCTCATGCAGGCACAGTATGTGTCCAGAGACGGTATGTGTGCTAAGCTCTGCCCGCACTACTGCCACGATATTGACTCTAACTGCTATACATCGACCCCACAGGCTAGAGGCCTGATGTACCCACGAGTAGCTAGCCTACTCTTGCGCACACGTCGCCTTTCTGTTGTCATAGGCACGCTACTCGAAAGATCGTCGCAGGGCCGTCAATGAGGTCGGTCGTGCAGCTCCAGGTGCGCAGCCGACCGATTCACACGTACCGCATTGTTTTCCCGCAGCGGAAAGATACACGTATGTACGTCCTAGACCTTATAACTAGCAACAACTCATATCATGGATGGCACATGGTTTGCAGAGCCAAGGACCTCCTGTACCTCTAGCTTGTGCTCTCAGCGCTCATCATATGCCTCCGAATAAGAGAGGGGAGGTTCAGCTTGTCGCGAATTTACCGGGTCCCTAGTACCTGCCTCTCTCCCTTCCTCTGTTCGCGACTGAGCATCTTCCAGTCAGCATACTAGCAAGGAGGGCTGTGTTCCCACGAGCGAACTTCAACCGAGTCCACCATGGTGACAACACTGTTTTCGGAGTGATACTTCGTGGTGTGTGTGGATGGCCCCTGATCGGATGTGCGCAGTGCTTGAGCCGATATCTGGTGCACGTTCTCCCGGCTCAACTCCATCGCTACGGAGCGGCCAGGAAGCAAGAGCGAAAATGGTCACAGGAGTACCGTTCGACGTGTGTATGTACTACATAGCTCATGCGCAATGTTGACGCACCCATTCACAGACTACACACAGTGCGGAACGGGGTGCTCCGATGCCGAGGAGACACACACCAATGCTGCCAGCCCTTCCTGCGTCCCGCGGTGCTTTGATGTGCACGCAGCACAGTATACCTGGTCGTTCTCTTGCTAGCGCCGAGCGCCTGGGAGATCACAAACAAACCCAGCTTGCACTCGTCACAGTGGTGCAGCAAAATTCGCGCGACTCGAGCTTCGCCCGGGGGTGATCATACATACCAGTCCCTGAGCGCCTCGAGTCCATGCCCCCTTGTCTCAGGTGAGATCCCGTACATCGTGATATGCAGCCTGCCCTCCTGACGAGGGATCACCGTGCCCAGTAAGTAAGTACTGGATGTACTCAGAAAACGGTGCACTGGCACTGGCATCCAGCCGGACAAAATCTCTCCACAGCTGGATCCGGGATCCCGTATCCGTATTCTATATCCACCGATTCATGTTCTCGTTCACACATCAAGATCAGCCACGGCCGGCGATCCATCCTCTCGAGTCTCAAGTCTCAAGTCTCGAGTCTCGAGTCCCGACGGATCACGGCATGCATCACATATATGTACATACTACGCTACCGGCATGCGCAAATGTCTGACCAGCGACTGGACGGGACGGACGATCGTCGGTCGATACATATGCATGGGAACGAATCGGGAGAAGATGCGAACCGGCGTGGAACACAGGCGGGCGAGCTTGAGCGTCCGACGCCGGTAGGTAGGTATGCACTGTGGGTATGTAGGTACTTACTAAGTAACTGACTCAGATCAAACCACAAGCTCCCGTCGCGGTTGATGGGACTCACTGTCGCAGGCTCAGCTCAATGCCCAATGCTCAGCGCTCATCGCCCGCGGTCCATATGGGGACTCCTGGAGCACATCATGTACATAGCATACTGTACAGTATGTATCCCTCGCGAGCTCAGCTGCTGCTGATCGGAGGAGCCATCAGATCGACATCAAACTTCCCGAGTCTCTCTCCCTTCCCCTTCGGACGAATCACGATGTTCCGAATCCGTAAAACCGTTGCGCGCGATATCAGGAATCTACAATCTTCCGGATGAGGGGTTCTGCATGGGGGGCATGGGGCACCGCCGGGTCTGTGCACGTCGACGTCATCTAAATCACCTCTC